>SAUE01003131.1:5653-16978 GCA_009724625.1 Deladenus siricidicola
TAAGTGCAAAAAAAAATTTCAAAAATACTCGAATACGATGAAATAATCGGTTTGTGGCGTGATGTCCAATTTGTAAAAAAATTAAAAATTCAGATTTGAATTAGCGCCAAAATTAAAATTTTCTGATTTGCGTTTAATTTGCTGCCAAAACGCATTCTTAAAGCAAATTTGCAGTTAGCTAAAATAATTGACCATGGTGATATAATTTTTGGCACTTTTTAAAAATGTCCTTTAATGACCTGATGTGTGTGAAATAAAGCCAATAAAAAAGTTTTGTACATTTCTCCTCGCAAAAGTGCAAAATTTTTCCTTCTTTCACAATTCTCAATGCCAGTGGAATGTTTCTCAATCATTATAACGCAAAATTCTTTAGTATTTTTAAGGCCTTTAAACCAAATGACTCTAGTTTTCTAGTACAACTCTGTGTTTGCTATGTACGCCCTATTTTAGAATTTGCTTCTCCCGTCTTTAACACTAATGTTATTGGCAATGTTAATGCGTTGGAAGCTGTGCAAAGACGTATCACCAAAGCTATTTTTCGAAGATGCTTTTCAAGAACCTATCCTGTACCCCCTTGCTATGAAACACGCCTAGCTTGCCTAAATCTCGAAAAGCTTAACATTCGTCCATCAAAAACGACCTTATCCTGGTTTACAATTACATGAATGGTTCTTTAAAATGTAACTCCCGAAATGGTCCAAATTTCAAAAATATCATTTTTAAAAAGAAATCGCCTTGAAATTTATATAGCCAGAGCCCGATCAAAAGTGAGAAAATTCATTTTTTGTCCGAGCTATGAAACTTTTTACGACGCTAAACCCTGATATTATAAAATCTACCTCCATCAACATTTTCAGACATAAAATTAACAAATGAAAAATTGATAGCCACTTTTGCATAAAGCATCCAGCCTAATGCCATTTTTGTCGCTAGTGAAGATCCGTTTACTTATCTTTATTTTATGTTATCTAACTATTACCGTTACTGTTGTTCGTTTTTTTTTCTCGCGTCCGTTTGTACGACGTAACAAATTATTATTATTATACTAATCACTATTTTCTGTTATCCGCCTACTATTGTTACTGTTGTTTGTTTAAATTTTTTTCTCGCGCTCGTTTCTACGACGTAATAAATTATTATTATTTATTATTATTATATTCTCAATCAAAATCATGATATTCTCATCGTCAAATCATGATATTCCCAAGATTCTGATAGTTTGTTGACGGTAGAATTAGAAAAACTATTTTTCAACATTTCGTAGACATCAAATATGTTTTTAACAAATATTTGTGAATTTTTGCGAAAAATCGAAATTTGAAAGAAAAAAATCGCCGAAAACCCAAGAAATTCAAAGAAGATATTTGTCGAAAATTCGACCGAATTTTTCAATTCTTTTTCAAAAATTTTTTTCATTTTGACAAATATGTCATTCCGTGTAACCTTTTTGAGGCAGCGGTGGCAGCAGCAAGAGCAACAGGCCTACGCGAATTGAGCTGACCGACCACGAAATCATAAGAAAATAATAGAGAACGTTAGTCGACAAAATTTTTCCAACCCATTCAGGCATGAAAACAGTGGCCAAACATTTGTTTATGTTTACTTTTTACATTATTGTATTGTTTTATTATCGTCGTTTTATTATTAATTATATTATTGGTTTCCTCTTTTCTGTTTGTTTGAGGGGCCTGTATTTACACGCAAAATCACACATTTTATATAAATATTTATCTTCGCTAAAATAAAATATTTGAAAATACACAATTAATTAGGCCAAAGTAAAATTGAAAAACAAATTACAAAAACAAGCACTACATTTTGAGGGTGCGTCTAATTCGGGGGTCCATTGGGGTTCCACCGATGAGCGGCGTGTAGTGCGAAAATGCCGCAAAAAAACTTGAGATAACATGACGCCCAATTCAACGTATCAGCCAGTGCCTGCAATTTTTTATTTTATATTTTCTGATACTTTGCGGCTAGCAGAAAACTATTCTAAATTTCTAAAAGAATATATACAATTTGTAAATAAAAATATAAAAAAGAAGCTAAAGGACATGGCGCCAGTTTCCACAAAAATATCATTTTCGAACACTTGGGACACTTGAAAGTGAAGTGGCGAAAACCAAAAAGCTTCTCAATCAATCAAAGTAAAACGTTTCACGAATCATTCAAAATAAAACCAAACTTAAAGAATATATACATTTCGTAAATCGAAATGTTTTAGCTTTTAACCATTTTAAGATTTTTATAAAAAAAATTCCGGAAACGTCATATTTATATAGGCCTCCGACATTGTACAAACCGGTCCTCCCCAATTTTCAGAAACTCGCCCAACGGACTAACAGTTCTAGAGTCTTCAACGAATAAAACACTCACTCGTAGAGTCAAAACGGACTTCTCGTTCTCTTCCTTGTCGCTTTCCGAATCAGCTAAAAAACATTTGCCTATTTCTGAAAAGGATATACACAGGTTGGACCCTACTTTCTTGCCGAAATAGTATAATAAAATATACCTCCAACAGCGGTAACGACGAGGGTTAAGCACAAAACGCAAAACAATAAATCCGTCCTCTTCTTCTTGATGGTTTTTGCGGCGGTCAGCTTCTCCACCTCCAGCCGAAGGACCTCCTGCTCTTGTTTCTCTTGATATCGTCATACTAGAAAAAGGCATTCAGATTGAAAATTTAAAAAAAAATTATAAGAAAAATTGCTGTTTTCCCATCATGCTCTAAGACCAAATGCAGTTCCCTGCTTTCAGTTACAGAATTCATTTGACTTTTGGGAAAAGCGGCTATACAAAAATCATGTTTATTTGCGCAAATTTAAAATTATTTTATTTTCATTCGATCTGTTAGACAGATCGAATTCTGTTTTTGAAATGAAATGAAAACTTTGGGTCTTGCAACGAACTGATTTCCACGACTCATGGCGCACGGAGTGTGTAGAAAAAATTCCCCAAGTTGTGGATTAGCTTACATTAAAATTGCCACGGCTGGCTGCAATTTCCCTGGTTCAAGTCCCAGCCAACCCCCGCGTTTGACACAACAACGTTTATTTAGGGGGAGTCTGCTCTCAATTTCAACCGACAGCACTCTCAGACATGGTATGTTTTCGATCATGTTATCGTAATCTGACAAGCTCGTTTCATGGTTATCTTCCAAAACTGATTCTTTATAGGACAACTCGGAAGAGACGGAGAAACGAATACCTATATGGGTTTACGCGATAGTTGGTGGTTGTGTGGCGGTTATAATTCTAGCGTTTTGCTTCCTAAGTTACCTTCGAATGAGGTCCAACAACAACAAGAAGGACGGAATTAAGCAGAAAAAAGAGGAGAAAGATGCCGAAAAGAATTCGCCGCCACTCCGACGAAAGGTTGTTATTATTTCTTCGAAAAAACGAATTGGAAGTTTGGAAAGGAGCGGGTAATTCCCCATGCATTGACGCGGGTTATGAGTTAACTACATAACATTTTTTAATGATTCTTCAAAATTTTCTAATTTTTAGTGTAAAAAGAAAGGACGAAAGCAATTCTTTGATTTGAATTTTCCTTTCTTCCCACTCGAATTTCTTTGCCTATGACAACGTCATCGTATGGGAATAGGCAAAGAGATAATGATTTTTGTCACTCTTTAATGTTACATGGACGTTTTTTCGGTTTTCCTTCTTTTACCAAAATTTTTTATTGAATTTGGCCAGGGGGAAACTGAAGAAGTGATGCCATATAAAATACAAAAAATGAAAAAATGTTGCGGTGGTAGGCGACGATTGTCTTTTCATATATTAGGAAAGCAAGTCCAACCCCGCGAATCCGCCATCCGCCAATGGCCTCAAGTCGGATTTGTCGCACAGCGTTTCAGAGAAGAAAGACGACAGCGCCAGCGTTGAGCCGATTGTAATTGGTTGGTTTCACTTTTTTTTGTTAATTTATTTATTTTTGATGGAGCTAGGCTTCCATGTGAAAGCTTATTGTAATTGGTTTTTTCAGCTGATAGAAGATGGACAAAATCAAGTTTTTTTAAGAACTGCACCGATAACCAGAGACTCTTTGTTGAGTCTTTAGGGCGCTCCCAAGTTTATGGGGAGGCGTTTTATTGAAAGATATTTTTGCTATTTTATCATAGCCTATTGCAAAATTAGATGTAAAATTTTTGGTTGACGCCGCTCCATTCTGAAATCCTGGATACGCAACTGCTAGTTCCGTTGGGGAGGGGGGGGGGTGCAAAATTGAATATTTTTTGGAAATTTTTTCTTTGGGCTTTAACACTTTTCGGAAAACCTTACAAAATTTTCGTTTTAGCATGCGATATTAAACCTTACATTAGAAAAATATTTTGAAGAAACTAGGCCTTGAAACTTGCCCAAGTCTTAAGGTTTTTCGTTTTTTGCATTTAAACCATTTTAATCAATATTTTGATTTTTTTAACTTGAAGAAAAGGAAATTTTGAAGGCACACGTACATAAAAAATTCAGCAAAAAAGCCTGCGAAGGTGGAGTCGAGTCCGGTTGCACCTCCGCCGGATACGTTGAAGGCATTCAAAAGCTACGTTTTGCCCACCGACGAGCTAGCGCAGACGCCGGTGTTTGGCCCGCCGGTAGGCGGCTACCCGCGCTCGGCCTACACGATCGACATGCCGCCCACGCCGCCGCCTTCGATGGAGTCGGCGGCGAGCATGTCGTTGGCCAGCTTAATTTCCACGCCGTGCCGTGTGGAGATGTATCGATCGCCGCTGTCGTCGGTGTCGGGCGAATCGTTGAAGACGGCCGTGCCGTCGGTGAACGCCACGACGCCTACCGTGTCCGCGGAAGTCACCGCTGGACAGGCGGTCGCCGCATCCGTTGTTGGCGGGGAGCATTCTTCCACAACAAGCAAGAAGAATTCGTCAACAGCGGTGGGAGAATTTATTTCTTATTGGAAATTTTTGCATTATATTTTTATGGTATAGGCTAAACCCCCCTTGACCAAAATTTTCACCTAGGTCTCTAACTTTCTTTTATTTATTTTTTTCCATGACGTCACTAAAAGTAATGTAGAATCGTTTTGTAGCTACATTTTTATTCGCTTTTATTTATTTTTATTTAAATTATAAAAAATTGGTACTTCTTCAGTACTTCCCCCCCTTGACCAAAATTTTCACTTGGATGTCTAACTTTCTTTTATTTTTTTCCATGACGTTACTATCTAGAATCCTTTTGCAGCCTATAAAACCTATTCTGAGAATCTCAAAAACATTCAAATATTTTATTCACCGGCAAAAATTTGGTCAGGGGGGAAACTGAAGAAGTACCAAATTTTATTTGAAAAGGTTTACTGTCTCTAGCCGACTTTAGGCATACTATCAGATAAAAAATAGAAAAGGGGAAAGGTGCACTTTTGCTCTTCTAGCAGAGAAAGAAAAGTATATGGATTTTATCAAATAAGATTGCGTTGTTTCGCATTTCAATTTTATAATTATATTTAGAAGGAGATTTGATTTTTAATTTTTTATTAAGAAAATTTGGACCTCTCCTTGCCGAAGTATGGTATATTTAGTATTCTAAGCGATATTTGGAAACGTTTTATTTTACTCGCATAGCGCCAATGAATTATAAAATTTTAGAAGAGCAATTCCACGCCGATGAGCTCGATTCCGAACACGCCGACGCTCGACCTCAGCACTACCACTACCCCGTCAGAAACACGCTCAGCCTCTACGCCTTCGTCTCAGCCCGGCTCGGTTCCGCAATCGCCGGATGTGGCTCCAATTTCCACGGCCGGCTCGATTTTCGGAGTGCCGGTATGCCATTTCGAACAATACGTGTTAAAAAAGTGTTTAGTTATAAGTTTTTAATTTTTTACACTTGAGCTTGTGAGTTGCTTTTAAAACGTTTTTTGCTTTTTGCAATTAATACGGGGTAGGACAATTTCAGGTGATGGTGAAAATGCCGACGCGCAAAAGTCGCGGTTCCGAATCTCCTCCACGCCGAGCTAACTCCTGTACACCGACGCCTACGTCCACGCCCGATCCGATGACCGACGAGGAGAGGGGGGCGTCCAGCTCTTCGAGCACCGTATCCCCGGCGGTGACGACCGTGGGCGGCGGCAAAGTGGTTGTCGCGAAGGCCAAACCACCGCCGCCAGTGGCTATCGGTGGTTTTGAGCAGTCGCCAAAGCCCGACAATTCGATAACAGCGCCGCCGCCGGTTCCGCCCAAAAAGTCCGAATAATACTATTGTTAAGGAGCAGAAATGAATGCGCCATATAATGAGAGGTATTTTTTCGAATGTAGCCAAATTAAATTTTTTCTTTTGCGTAAAAATGACATGGTAATATTTAATTTTGAGTTTTTTTGACCTCCGAGTACTTCCAAAAAGTCATACCCGAAAATTTTTTTATTGTGACCATTGCGGGAATGTTTTTGGGAGACTATTTTTGTGGTATTCCGATTTTTCAGCGTTCCTTTGCGTGTGTAAATGTTTACGAGAGAATCTTTAACATTATTATTGTGCTCATGCGATACGTATATAGATATTTGTAAATAATAAATTCGTATTATTCAACTGTCATTTCACTTATTTGTTTTTCCCAATTATTTTGTTGACTTTTTAAAGCTAAAATTGCGAAATCCACGAAAAATTTTATGGACAGTGGTCCGATATTGATTGTTTGTTTTATGTGGATTTATTACAAAAATGATGATTTTTTTAAGTTCCGAAATATTTTTTAAATCTATTTGGGGTTTGTTTTGCATCGTTGTCTAAGTTTTGTTTGATGTTTTAAAAAATAGAATGTCATTTTTTCGTTATAAAAAACGTATTTTTCTCATCACTTTTTTCAGTTTTTCTTCCAGAACTTTCCTCCATCCCAATCCCCCCAGTCTTCTCTGCTTTTTGAGAAAGAGAGCAAAATGTCTAATATGCGGTTGAGAAAGAGCGTGAATAGTGGTTGGAAAGCGCTGAGAGAAAATAAATAAATAGAAAAATAAAGGAAAATCCCCCTTCTTTCACTTTCTAGACCTTTCCGCAGTTTTCATATTTTGTTTTTCCCCTTTACTGTGAAATTTTGTTGATGTGGGAGATTGGTCTACGAACATTTTTGGGGCCTATATTTAGTGTGAATTTTTTCAAATTAAATCTCAAATTAATTTATTTGACATTTTGATTCTTAGAGAAAAACACTTTTCAGATCAATCCACATTAATTTTCATTATTTACTTTCAATTTATTATTTCGCCACAAAAATGCAATTTCTATCGGCAAACAAAGTCGTGTTCCACGCGTCCCGCAACGCCGAGAACCTCGCGGTTCGCTTTGAGAGCGGCGAGGCCGCGGTGAAGTTGTCGGGCACGGGCAAGAACCGCACCAAAGGAGAGATGGTAAGCTGGAAGTAAAACCAAATTCCGGAGTCCGGATTTATTTGCCTCCGGTTTGCTGAAAATGGAATTGGAAGCCAGGGGGATGGACGGCAATCCTACTGGATACAAAACTGATTGAATATGGAAGCGTAGCTGAAGAAAGGGGTGGGGCAGAAAATTATTTTTGCCTTTTCCTGTGTGCACTTTTTTAGACTGACCCCACACCCCACCCCACCATTCTAGTGCCAGAATATGTGTTCCGAAACAAATGGCAACCGCTTATAGTGAATTAGTTCTTCCAATAGTCCTAATAAAACTGAATTTTTTTTCAAAAACCCAAAAGCCAACAGCAACATCAATTTTTTCAGCTGGATAATTTTTTTCCAATCTATTTCAGACCGTTTAAAACAATGACACAAAAAAAATTGTTCGAAAAAAATAAGATGATGTTATAATTTTTTCCACCAGTGTACATAAAAAAAGCGAAAATTCTGATTTAGGTGGAGAACAAATTCTCGCAAATCGGTGGCCACACTCGACGGCTCGTCCACAACTGGAAGCGAAATCGCGTCAATAACACCAAAAAGAGCTGCTAAAAAAAGTCGAAATGCCAAATTTATACATAGCTCAAAATTAATTATTATTTTTTCTTCCGTGGCCACACGGGCTAATCCACTCATTCAGTTTTCCATTTGTAAAGCACATTCGAATGTACAATTTATTGTAAATTATTTGCCTATATCTTCGGCTCAATAAAAATTTCAAAAAATGTTTTTTTCCGCAAAATTGAGAAATTTCAGAATAAAAAACATACAAAAATAGGAAAAAAATTACAGATACAAATTACACAGGGTCGGAAAAAAAATTCAGGAAAGGGGGCGGCAGAGGTGAATGACCAGAAAAGGTCTCAAATCTTCAGTGCCAAGAGAGAAAGAGAACATAGACTAGTATAGAAAGAAGTTGAGGAGAAAAGAGTGAGTTGGTTTTGAGGTCGCTCTCGACGAGCACTGTCGGTTGGCTATGAGCAATAATTTCGAAAAATGATACAAAAATGGAGAGAGAGAGAGATAAAGAGGGATAGAAGGAGGCAGAGTACCGCGAAAAAGGAGCGAGAGCGAAATAGATAAAGAAAGAGGCGAGAGAGAGGGTGAGATAGGGGAAGAAGAGAGAGAACGAGGTATAGAGAGAGAGAGGTGAGACAGAAGGGGGGTGTGGAGGGAAGAACGAGGTAGATAGAGAAATGTAGAGATTTTAGAAAGAAAGATTATAATGAAGAGAGAAAGCGAGAGAGAGAGAGAGAGATGAATCCAATCAAGGGAGGACACCTTGGGTCGTTTTAAAAAATGAACAATTCGAAAATTTTGTAATGCGTTACTGTACTTCACATATTACGACGTATACTACAGTATGCTTGTTAAGTTCTCAACAAACAAGCGCCCTGTTTGGCTCGCGCCAACTTCTCCGAACACACACGCCAGGGTTGGGCGGAAGCAAAAATTTTTCGAAATTAGGAATTTCCGAGGCTCAAAATGGCCGTCCCCGGCCCTGTCTTATACACATGCAGAATTGTACATATTACTTCAATCTTCTTGGGGAGAGGGGGGGGGTGGAAGTTAAGTGGGACATTATGACAAAATTTCCAAAAAATAATAATTTTTTCGCTCGCACGCGCGCTCAAAACGGAAAGTCGTAACCCGGCGGAAGTTGAGCAAACAATTGATAGTCGAAGTACACGCAACCGTTGATCACCGTAACCGTGCGGCCCTCCGCCTTGGCGCGGCGCATTTCGTTTTGGATGGCGATGAAGTCGAACTCGGGGTTCGGCTGCGGTGCGCCGGACAGCTGCGCCGCCTGCTGCATCAGCATCGCCACGCCCATGCCGACGCCTTTCGTCCTGCAAAGAATTTTTGTTTTTGTTTTTGAGATTATTTGAAGAATTTTTTAAAGAAAATTTTTTAATTTAGCGAAAATTTTTTTTAAGGATTTTATCAGATTTTTTTTCTAAAAAACTTTTTGAAGATACAGTAATTTATTAAGATACAGTATAATTTTATTACAACGAATAGAAAGAATATAAGCTCCGCCCACTGTAGTTAGGGCTACTGTAACTAAAGTGCTGTCGACCGAATTTTTTTTTCAAAAACATTCTAAATTGAAAACCGCTTGACTCCGAAAACTACTTCGAGAAAAGATAATACGCAGGATTCAAGTTGTCCCTCCCTCTCCCAACACCCCCACCACTTAAATTCCCCCACCCTCCCCCCTCAATCCTCCCTGAGGGGATATTTGGAGGGGGGGGGAATGTTTTGGGGAACCTCCCATCCCCTAACCTCTCTCAATACCCCCCTCCCCCCCATTCAACCTCTCCCCCACACATTCCACATTCATTTTTCCAAAAATTTTTTTATTGTCTCAAACAGACAAAAAATTTATTTGAATTTTTTTTTCATAAACATTGATAAATGTTTATAAAAAAATTTATTTTATAAATTTAATAAAAAAAAATTTCTTTTTCTGCAAATAAACAAAAAATAATTTAAATAAAAAATAATTTTTTTTCTTTTTGCTTTTTGCAAATAAACAAAAAATAATTTAAAATTGACAAATAATTCGACTTTTAAACTTTCGCAAATTTTTTCGTTTTTTACCGACAAAAAAAATTTTTTTTCGAAAAATTTTCTCCCAATTTGCATTATTTATTGAATTTTCGCAGGAAAAATTCGGAAATTTTCTGCCAATTTCGTCGTTTGTCGGTTTGTCGAAAATATGAGAGAAAATTTAATAAAAAAAATTTTTTTTTTCTCGCCATTTTTTTGGAAGAATATTTTTGTGATAATTTTATTTTATTTTTTTGAAAGTTTTCCAATGGAAAAATTTTTTTTATTTGAGAGTGAAAAAAGGTAATCGAATTTAGGCAAAAAAATTTTTTTTTATTGGAATATGTAATTTTTTAGCTTTTCGCCTAGCCCAATATTGAATCCCCCAGTCCCCCCAGCCTCTAGTTAAATTTCTTGGGTCAGAGGAGGGAGGGAAGGAATGGGGGGNTGGTACCCAACCGCCAACAAATTTTTTCCCTTATCTATTAACAATAATGTAATGTTAAATCCGCAAAAATTTCAAACATACTTTGGCGTTTGCGCCGCTTTTTGCGCCTTTTTACCGCTGCCGCTGCCGCCGCCGCCGCCGCCGGCGCCAGCCGCGTGCTTGCGCGGCGAGGCGGGCGGCGAAGAGGCGGAAACGCAAAGACCCATCATGTATGTAGGCGCGATTCGCTGAGAGGAGGGCGAGAGAGAAACGGCGCGAGAAGAGCTTCAGAGATTAGGAGAGAGAAAACTGAAGAGGGGGGCGTACTGTAGGCGAAGAAGAAATGAACTGTCGTCGACCGCCAGGCGAGGGTGGTGACGGTGGGCGGGCGGGCGAAAATTTGCGCGCTGCTCACGATATTTCGCGCATGATTTATGCACGCGCACGCTCACAATGCCAATAATTTGTCGTCGCGGTGCGATTAATTAGTGATTTTTGTTGGAGTTAGCGATTAGCAGTTTGCCGTGTATTATTCGAAGTTGGTGCATTTTGGCTAAACGAAAACACACAGAATGACCCAAAAACAACACCGTATCTACAGTATAGTAATGTCTACACAGTAATGGCTACAGTGCATAGCTAAACCAATATCCACAGTGATGTAGTGTTCGCAGTACGGTAAATGCCACAGTACATATGTGTGTAGATAAACCAATGTCTACAGTAATGTAAGGGAAATGTAGGGGGGGAGGACAGTGAATAGGTGGTAAGCAAATGTGGAGGGGAGGGGAGGTGTAGGCGGAATGACAAGGGTGGGCGATGTAAGGGGTAGAGGCGGGATATGAAGGTGTCGGGGTTCGGTGGATGTGAAGGACGTTTTGAGATGCACACCCCCCCCCCTCCCCGTTTACCACCTATGTTCAAGTCCCCCATACACCAGTCCCTACGCCCTACATCCTACCGGCCCT
>SAUE01000559.1:2576-15738 GCA_009724625.1 Deladenus siricidicola
TGAATTGTCCATTTTCTGTCCGTAAAAATACCAGAGCAAAAGTTTTCTTATTATTATGATTTTTTTTGTTCAAGTGTTTTTATAAAGCTTACACTTGATTTCAAAAACACAATTAAAATACACACATACATATGCGTGTATGTATGTACAAACGTCGTGTATATGCGTACAGTTTTTTTTCTGTGACGACATTATCCACTTTTGCTTCAACACAGCAAAACAATCGTCGAGGACGCTCAAGTTTGAATTATTCTCTAGCGGAAACATTCCTGAAAGCAAATCTTCCGGAAATATTCAAATTTCCTGCTTCAACCAATCAAAAATATTATTTATTTCAGCTTTGGCGGATGTTGGTTTTAAAATTTTCCGACGTTCAGCTTTAATTATTCACGCCAAATTAAACTTTCTTTGTGAAGAAAATAGAATTTTGGGAAAACTTTCACTAAAATTTATTCGTGAACATTTTGCGGAAAAGAGACATTTTGAAATTTTAATAGTTAAAATAAATGACATCAAACAATCACTACATTGTTCTTATTGGCTCTATAAAATCCACACACATTTTTACTAAAATAATGATGTTTTCTACTTTTATTAACGCATTCCTTATGTGCTGCACTTTTGCAACATTCAAAATATCCGAAAATTAAAATAAAGTCATCCAAGAAATCAAAACATAATCAACGATTATCAAAAAATTAAAGGATATTATGAAGTGAAGACGCTAGCAAATTGATGTCCGAACGTAGCGAATTTACAGCTAACATCAGCGAACGTTTGTTGTTGAGGACCTCGACGCTCTCCGTGTAAGGGTTATAGCGCACCACAAACGGTCGGTTCATGTTGTTCGTGAATGTGCTAAAGTTGATGTACTTTTAAGTATTTAAAAATTTACATATTTCCCTACTTCACATCCTGTTCTTTTTTGTATATGTACATGGAAATCAGTCAGTTTATTTAACTTTATTTTGAGTGACTTCCAGCAACACTTACCGCAATTTTTGCTGCGCCTCGTCGAAATTACGGGTGAAAAAGTAAGCGGCCTGGAAAGTTGTGATGAGACATTCCTGCTGTACAACACGGTCCGGATCGAAACGCAAAATTTCAGGATTTTCGGTAACCGCGTGCTAAATTATACAATACATGCATACATTTGTATCATATTTTTCATGGTAAGAGCTAATAACCTGAAGTTCACATGCGCTAGACAAAAGCCCCGCTCCATAAACTTTATACTGTGGAGAGGTACTGTTATTTTTAGATGTTGTACTGTCTTTGCGATTATATGGCAATTTTTGTGCGTCGTACTTGGGCGATTCATCCTGACACAATCCGAATTCAATCGAGAAGAAGTATAACTAAATGCAATTGTTTGAATTGGCTATAATTTGAATATAGTTTTGCATTACCGTTGCCAATTTCGCCAAATCCTCTTCTGAAGCCCCGAGTGAAGCCAAGCCGATTTCCTGTGAAAACTGTGCGAAATCTGGGTCCGCAAACAAAGCCATGTGACCCATTAGTTCGTGTACCGTATCCCTGGAATAATACCCATGGTAAAAGGTACAACAATTTCGCAACAATTTCGCAAACAAGTTTAAAAATTAAAAACTGGACGAATGTATAGTACAAAAAATAATACTAAACCCTAAAAACTTGTATAGAAAAATAACTGAGAAAAGGCCAAAAAATGTCACTTCCATTTGACCAATCTACAATGTATATAACGTAACATAACAATTAACTGTGGATAAAATATTAATGTAATACTTTTGGCTAACTTACGGCTCTGGCGTGTAAAATGGGTCAGCATGATGGCGAATATATTGGGTGCAATTGAATACGCGAAATGCCAATCCGGCCAGGAAATCTCTGGCACTCAAATAGCCCGCTACAGGTCGTACTCGAAAGCCAGTTTTTGCTGAAGGTTATTTGTATGTATAATATACAATACATGAACGAATTCAGAACAAAGATTGCGCACCTTTCAAAAATTTACATACGTCTTCAAGTTGTGGCACGTTGTTTGCCGAATAACCACAATACCGTTCAAGTAACTCAAAATTGTCGAGAAATTCTTTGCAGGCATATTGCTTGTGCAGTTCGCGCAATTTCAAGTAAATTGTCTTCCTAAACTGTTCCATTCAGAGAGAAAAAATTAAACAAATACAGCAAAGTTCTAGCAAAAATATATACCAAGTTTTCTTTTCAATATCCGTGTATTCAACTCTCGGTATTGGCTGCCCTCTAAAAAAATTGGTAAATTTCTTTCTACATTCTAATGTAAGATTACTGTCTGTAGTTGAGAGCAATTTCGGCGAATAACATTCTCCGTTTTCGATATTCCTCGTCTTTGAAGCCCTGAATATATTTTAATATTTAAACTATTCAATTTCAACTTTTAATTTTTTTATTAAAATTTCACACACATAATATGTATAATAGAACCAAACTAATTTCTGTTTTTTGTATTACCTACACTAAGTTTTACGTACGTGGTTGATACATAGTACCTATGAAGATATGTATGTACCAGGAATTCAACAAATTTATAACATATGATGGAACTCAATTTTTATTCGTATTTTTTATTCCACTCTATATCATTGCACGAAAAAGCTAATTTCCAAACCGGGTGATCGGCGTCAAGCCCTGATCCATACATTATAACTCGTTTGGAACAAATGTCCAGGTCGTAAATTGACTTTGGAAACCACGGCGAGCCTGATAAAGCATCTAAACAATGAACAAATTGATTTTGAACGTTTAGTGACAAACGTAATTTTTTTGATAGTAATTACACATTTATTGTTTTTAATTCTATTGCATTTCAATCACAACTACATAAATGTATATCTTTGCGTCTTAATCAAACATTAAGCATACGTGTATATGTGTACCAGGGATGAGTCGAAAATGAATTTGGGATTTCGAAAATCGAAATACCTTCGTGATTTCGAAAATCGAAAATCGAAAATTTCAAAAAAAATCGAAAGAGAAAAATCACTGAAAATCGAAATTCGAAAGAAGAAATTTGTCGAAAATCGAAAATTTGGTAAAATTTTTTCTCATTTCGACTTGTATTCCCATAAAAATGTCACATTTTGAGTTAATTTTGACTATATTTCTTCAAAAAATGACTTATGGATGAGGTTTAATTGAACAAAAACTTCTTTATAAATTTTGAAAATTTTCGAAAAAATGGCCGGTTTTTCGAAAATCGAAATTCGAAAGACCTCTGAGATTTCGAAAATCGAAAAAAGAACATCGAAAGGAAAAAACACCGAAAATCGAAATTCGAATGATGTGTACGTAACCCTGATGTGTACGTATGACTGCCTATTTGTTTATCCCAAGACAAATTACCCGCAGAACCAGGATCAGTGACTTCGGCTGCACCGCGTGGATTAACAGTGCGAGTCAATTCCTGAACCTCAAAACCGACTTTTTGTAGCGACTCCATAAGTTCATTTGGCTTGAAAAAGCTGTCCAATTCCACTTCGATTAAAATTTCAATTTCTTCAGCTCGACGATCTTGCGGGTCACGCGATTCCAAATGTTTCACATTTGACCCTCTCTTTAATTTTTTTATTAATGTGCCTTATAATAAAAAATTTATCAAAAGAATTTCTATAAGAATTTATAATTAATTCTGTGATATAAAACTGTTTTTCATTTTGCTACCAGATACAATTGAAAAAAAGAAGCAAAACCGGGATGGCTTGGAGCATTCTCGTGATCACATTTGCACTTTTCGAAGTGCGCACAATAATCGTTACTATATTTTCCCCAGCCACATCCTCTTCCACTTCCTCGATCAATTGTTCTTTCTAAAACATTTTGTTCAATTACTAGAAAACCTAATATACATATCTTGGCTTCGCCACAAAACATGGGATTTTTAATTTTGGAAATACAAATAATTTTTAAAATTTAGCGTTAAAATTTAGTTCGAATAAGTAGATGATAGACGATAAAACTTAGTCTTAAGACTAAATATCAAATAAGACTAATATATGGAGAACGTGCTGGGTTTGAAAATAAACGAATCCCTATCACCCAACGACTATTTCAAGGCAAGGTGCAATCAAACAAGAAAGATGTCTACATCAAAAAATGAAAGGAAATTTGTAAATCAAAGCGGAACTAGTTTCTGACAATACCCACTTTAAGTTCCTGCACTTCATCTTCGGGAAAAAATGGAACGCCGAGGCTTCCGCTACGCCGGAAGCGACGTTTAAACTCTTCTATCCGATATTCGCTGCTAAATGCAAAAATTTTTCAATACTTTTTTCAACACAAAAGTTGCATAATTACAGAAAATGAATTTTTAAAATGTTCAATTAAAACACATACTTATGTATGTATACTTACGCGCTATTCGACAGTGTACGCCGCGCGGGTGTTTTGTGTGTGTAGTAAAGAAACTTCATTCCGGACGCCATCACAATTTTTTTAGAATTCCTAAAACGCCATTTGAAAAAACTTAACCAAAAACAAAATCCTCAAACTACCGTTTCAAAAGAAATAAAAAATGTTATGAGAAAACTGATATTTTCAAAGGTTTATATGGATTTCTTTGTGCAATTTGGTATGAGCATGGGCGAAATGTGTAAATTTCTTTTCGTACGTGTTCTTCTTAACTAAGCCTGCATATCCAAAATGTCGACAAAAATTAATTAGAAAAAAATTGTAAATTGATATGTTTTCATAAATTTTTTAAATCTTTGTTTTTTGAAAATAAAATCTTGTAAGACCAACAGCAAACAAAATCTGCATAGATTAATGCAATTATAAATTCATATGTTTTATGATATTTGAATGAACCAATGAAAATTCGATTTTTCATCTATTCACAACAAAAAAGTTAACAAATTGAAGTATGTATTTGTTCTGTCCACACGTTGGCTCTGACTTGCGAGTGAGCAGTTCTCATATTCCTTGGACTCCCTTAAGCATCAAAAGCTTTCCATTATGTAACTAAATACATACATATAATACGTATATAACTTAAAAACGGAAAATGTTAATTTTTGGAAGGAAATAATCTTAAATTCTGAAGATGGACGAAAATACTTGAGAATTGACTTTCAAAAACAAAAGCTGGGAAAATAAAAATTTGGAATTTCTAATAGGATATGCGAATGTATTGTGTAATACCGCCGACCTTAAATTAAAACCTGAAACGCGGCTAGTAGTGCAAATTTCAATTTTTCATACAACAATGCCAAAAAATTTATTAAGCAGATGACGCGAAAATTTAGTGGCTGACGTATATTTTTTTTCACGTTTGTCTTCAACATTATTGCCCTTTTCGTGTTTTAAAGGATTTTTGCCCTCTTCTAAAAATCTAACTATGCTATCGCCATCGTGTAGAATAAATTTATACCAATCTCTAACATTGCAAAATTTTACCTATGACTTAAAACTCAACGACACTATATGCGGATCTCGTTTATGAAAGAGGCCAATAACGATGGCAATCATGGATGTTCGTAATTAAGAATTACGAAATTACGGGGTCTTTAGCCTAGTAATTACGAATTACGAGAAAATGCTCGTAATTACGAGTTTTTGGTGTAGGTATTTTGGCCTTTTTTGAAAAAAATTCCATTCAAAAATCTGATAAAAGGGGCAATTTTCGAATACTTTTTATTCAAATCTTTCAAAATTTTCTTTGGCGAGGTCTTTTTTCTTTATATTTTTTAAACTTTAGTGTATTACAAGAAAAAATTATAAAATTTGTGAAAAATTTTTATAATGAATTACGAAAAATGAATTACGAAAATTACGAATTACGAAATTACGGGGTTTTTAGCCTCGTAATTACGGATTACGAAAATCATTTCTCGTAATTACGCACATCCCTGATGGCAATTCCGACAACAAACTTTGATGACAACAATTTTTTTAAATCTATTATGATCTCATTTGACCATTGAAATTTTATACATAATTTTTTTATCGTTTCCATAATTTTTAGCACATTTGGAAACATATGAAGCAGTTTTTGGGCGATTTTGTTTGTTAATCATCAATTATACCGACGATTTTACAAAATTATAAATTTTCTTTGCAAAAATTAAAGTAAAATGATGTTTTTTATTCATGTAAAATGAGGTTACTTTTAAAAAATTTACGTAAAATTTTTGTTTTGATAAATACCAAATTCATGAAATAATTTTTATTCCATTGGTTTGATTACAATTCCTTTCATGAAATATTTCACTGAAATGGAAAGGCTTGTACCGCGTTTCAAATTCTTCAAATTGAACTGAAAATATCCACTTATCCTTTGCTTTCATTAAAATCAAATAAAATTGTTTCATACAAATAATTTGTTTTTTATTTACAAAAATTACAAAAATAAGTGAATAGCCAATTAAAAATAAAAAATTAAATGAACTTGCTTCTAAACGATAATTTTTAAAGACCCGTTAGGCTAGCGTTTGGCTTAACTTGAATAAAAAGATTTTGAAAAATCCTATGGAAATTAATAATTGAGTTAAGAAAACTCAGTTTCCAAAAAATTGTGACAAATTGAATACGTAGATTGTAAAAGTAAAATACTTTTGTGAATAAATTGCGCATTAGTTAGGCTTAGAAAGCATTCTTGAAAAAACCATTCCGGGAGTAAGTCTTGAAATTTTGCGCCTCTCCGAGTTCGCCGATTTGAGAGTGTTGCTAGAGGATGAAATTGTCGACTGAGCAAATGACTGACTCTGGGATTGGCTCAATGAGTCTTCCCCGTTTGAATCATCGTCGCCCGCCGTCCTCAAATTATTCGACGTTGTTAAGATTGAATTGATCTCCCTGTTAGAGGCGGTTGAGGTATTTGCCACATTAAGCGCTAATTCAGCAGCTTGCGCTGGTCTTTTTGTAGCAGCAAAGGAATACTGATAAACTCGTTGTATTTGTGAGCATCTAGCATCTAGCATGTCAGATAACTAAAAAGAGCTTCCATACTATTTAAATATTTAATTTTTTTTTGAAAACTAACTTTCATTCCAATTTTCCAAGCATCTTCATTGTTAACTTCCAATTGTAAGGTCTTCCAAGAACTCAATTCGTAAGCCTAAAGTTTACTTTTCATATTTATTTTGATCGATTGTGTCTCTTCGATGCTCGGTTACGATATTAACAGAAACTACGCTTATAATATTTATAATATATATGTATCTTTACTTACCTCCATTAAATGAGCGTCACCAAACTTATTTGTATATATACTGTTGGTCGATGTGGAACATTTAACAAAATGGCGTCGATAGTTTTCCGGCATAAGTATCCAGATTATTCGGACTAAGCGGCGAGCTAAAAAGAACATTAATTTTTTTTGCGTTTTCTGAACTAGCAATGTATATGAGATCGACAGATGGGTCGAAAAATTTCGAATTCTTCTTTAAAAATTGTCATTTTTTAAATTCTTCTTTTCCTTTTTAACGCACATAATCGTTTTTGGACCCAACGGTTTGACCCCAACGGTTATCTCAAACGGTTAGTTCAGAAAAAGCAAAACATCTCATGCGCAGTTGAAAAACAGCAAAAAAAATTGAAAAACCCTAATGTATGTACATATTCTGTAAAATATAAAATACAATTAGATCGCTCTGGTTGGCTGACTTCCGCAGAGGCAATCATTTCCCAGTAGACTTGCAAGCTTTTTTGGCTCGATTGTAAAACAAAAGATTTTGACTTTCGACGATCTGGATGTAACAGAGGGTGCAGTTCAAATCCATCTTCACAAATCACTAAACATTTTGCAAATATTTTATAAATCATTATAATTTTTATAGCGAAATGAATTCTTGGAGCGTACTGAAACAGATTATGTTTATTATAAGTTTAATTTATTATTAGAAACTCACGCAGTTTAGCCGAGGTTCTTGGCTTTATTCGATGTCTTTTTTCAACAAAATACTCCTCGAGAATTTTACCACAACCATTTTCATCGATATCGGCGATATTATTGTCGTAAGACCGAGACCACGACAAAGGTACTAAAAAAGTTAAACGACGTTAAATGGATTACATTTTTGTTAAACATAACCAGAAATTAAAAATGGAAGTTAACCAAATTTTTGATAACTCTGCTTCAATTTTTGTCTATATTTAAATTCTTCAATATGGTGATTCCACAGTACTCCAGTGCTCACCATCAATGTCTTGATTTAACGATGTTTCAACATTATTTGAACACAAATCTCCGTTAGTCCTCGGCTGTATAGAATTTGTCGACGCCGTTGTTTGATGAAAATTATCTTTAAATGTGAAGCTTTACAATATAAAAATAAGATATTTAAATAATAATATGTAATAATAACTCTTTTAAATACAATTTATTGAAAATAACGCTAACCTTTTGCAAAATTCAGTTCGTAATTCGATTTACTTTGATTTAGAAATGGTTTGTTCGCAAAATTGTCAATTTTTTTGCTTCCTAGATAGAAGTCACCTCTTGAGCTATTTTCTCTAAGCATAACAAAATCGAGGCATCCAACGCTGGAAATTGTATTCGATAAATTCAGGGCGATTTCACGCTGCTCCAAAGGCTCCAAAACGTAACGAACATCTATAAGATGCATTTCGACCTAATGATGACATTAACTATTTGAAAAATGATTGCACCTCGCAAAAATCCAATGTTTTTCGAAGATATATTTGAGTGTATGTTCTGAATTCGCCACTCCATTGCTTTGTCAAATAGCCACTGTAGTGACAGGTCGAGACTTTTCAAAGTAAATGTAGCACATATTCCATTGGAAAACTGGACATTAACCACATAGTCATCATCAGAGGATCTCAATTCCGAATTTTTTACTAACGCCAACACAGGAAAGCCGCAATCGACCACCAGCCGATGCCGATCTTGCGGGGGTAACTCCGTGTCGTACTCCAAATTTTCTTCCGCCAAATATAGGGAATAGTGCGAAATATCTTCGCTGAAAATACTAATTGTATAAATTTTAAAAGTGATTTCAATAAACTTTGGGACGGATATGTAAAAGCTGTACCATGGGGGATGTAGTTTTTTGCGCGTATAAACATAACAACTGAGTCCAATCAAATCAGAAAGAGTAGTTCTCATTGAAGTTAAGATTGAAATACGTAGAGCACAGCTTTTAGGCTCGCAGAATGGAAATACTATGGACATCGTTCGCGATGACTGTGTTGAATCAACGGCTTCGAATTTGGCATATTCTTCGAACGGATTAGTGGAAAGTTGCAACGGTTCTACCAATAACCTAAAGTTTTGAGCATATAATTTTGCCATGTTGAAAGTGCAGTGTTGCATATACATATGCGTAGAGTATATGTATAAAATTTTCATTTGTAAAAAAGTTGCTTTGGAAGTTTTTGTCTGGTCTTAGAAATTTGATTAACAGTAGATGAATATTTGTCAAACTTTGGAGCTTCAACTCGTAAAAAACCTGGAAACCGAAGATGTGGTAGGAACATCGGTGCTGGTATTGGTACTAACAGTTTTATGTACAAATAAATCTTCTGGTTTTTGAAGATTAATTTCTGATGGTCGCTGGTCAACCAAATTTTGCACATTTTGAGTACCAGCCGCAATCACTTTGGATAATAAATAATCCTCAATGACCTTCGAGGTACTCTCCCCAACTAATTCATCATCCAAATCTGGCTAAAAAATTATGTTTCAATGTACGATATAATTTTTCAAATTCAAATATATTAACCACATAATTAGGAGAGTGTTGCTCGTCGTTATCCGATTCAGAACCGTCAGCACCATAGTTTAAGGGAAGACCACCAGCTTTTCCTCGCCTGAATCTTTCTTCGATTAGCAACCAATTTTTTGAATGTTGAGTATGTATATATTCTTAATGAAATCTGTGCTACGCGAATTATTACCGAGTTGGCCGCTGCAAAATTTTATAGCTGATGCCAGTGCTGTCCTCAACAGCAAAAACATTGCGTAAGCAATCCACCAGTTCGTCCGTATCAAAATACGCCATTCAGTCAATCAATACTTCATAATTCAGTAATATTTAATGCTCATGCCGAAAAAAATTAGTAATTTCTATAAAACATTTTTATAAAAAAATGAATCGTGACGTGACCCAAATGTATTCCAAAAAACGAACGCATCGTATGAATAACGAATTTTTGATGTAATCCAATAATGAAAATAATAAAGTTTTATAACAACAAATGAAACAAACAGCAATTGTATACGTAGAAGAAAGCTTCATAAATAAGTTATTTACAAACTTGGAAATCAAGATAAAAATTCGTAGATTAATTTTGTGATAAGCATCCCTTCCGACCGAAAATTGGGGATACTTTTCAGCAAGATGTGCGTTTCAAACAACCCCCAACCCAATAATGATCATAATTTGCGCCAACCACGAATTCTAATTTTTTATATCATGCATTAAAAAGCATTCTAAATATTTCCCCGATTAAAAAAACTTGAACGGTTTATCAAATTAACAAAAAAAGCTCCGAAAAGAATAATTTAATGCTTGTCACAAAAATTCATAAAAGCGAGACTCACAATTATGGTAAAGATTCGTAACACCTCTAATGTTTCCTGCCCTTTGAACGCTCTCCATCTTTGGAATGTTTTCGTTCCTTAGAATATTTTCGTTCCCCGGAATTTCTGCGCTCTTTGGAGGACCTGCGTTCCTTTGAGTGCCTGCGCTCTTTGGAATGTCTTCGTTCTTTGGAGTGCCTGCGTTCCTTAGAATGTCTTCGTTCCTTAGAATGTCCCCGTTCCTTGGAATTTCTGCGCTCCTTTACATGCATTTCACCGTCAGCTTGGCTTCGTTTTTCACCCTCGTTTTTATCACTTCGCTGATGATGATGCGATCTACTCTCACGATTTGGAGATGGCGAGGCGGGTTCACGCTTCACTTCATTCTCCTCGGCTTTGACGCTGAAATGATGTAATAAGTTACATTAAATTTTACAAATAAAGGTAAACAGAAAATTTCACTGTTACCTCGTGTTTAAAACTAAATTTTAATTGAAGCAGAGGCGTAGCAAGGGGGTAGGTGGGGTCATGCCCCCCCCCCCAAATGAAAATATGAAATACAATTTTTCACTTATTCCAAGTAAAAATATTTTTGGTTTTGCCCCCCCCCCGAAAAGAATTCTGGCTACGCCTCTGAAAAGATGAAGTATGTGATATGCACTCCACCGTTAAGTACAAATTCGAACAATTTTTCCACCAGTTGCGACACAATGAGATCTACCACCAGACTATCCCCCCAACTACCTTTCCCCCATCACCTAAAAATAAAAAAAATCATACATCAAATTTAAAATTACCTTTTCAATTCTTTTTTGGCGCGACTCTCGCGCTTTTTCGCCTTTTCACGCAGGCGTTCCTTTTCATGGCGTTTGCGTCGTTTCTTTGCTTTCTCGTCTTCCGAAGAGGAACTGCTCGTCGAATCCTCCGAGTCGGATGTGCTATCGCTGGAACTACTCGACGAACTTGACGAGGATGACGACGAAGCGTGTCGTTTTCTGGACTTCGACTTCATCTTAAAAATGCATTTGTGAAAAATGTCTTTTTTGGAATTATAAAAAATTCTTATTTCTAACAAAAAATTCACCTTTTCGATAAGTTTTTCCATCAGAGATTTCTCCATTTCTTTATCCAATTCTGCCTTGCTGAGAGCAGCGGTAGCGGTCGCATTTATCTCGTCAGTAGCTTTTTTAATTCTAGAAAATTATTCACTAAATATTTCAGAAATAATGATGAATTCTAAATCCCCTCCTTGTTTTGTTCATATTACTGTTACGTTCGTATTATTGTATCAACAACATCAATAGACCTTAATATAACAACAAAATTAATTCATGTAAACCCAAACAATTAGAAACAACCAGTGGCGTCGCCATAAATGTTTCATGAGCCAAAACATTTTTCATAGGAAATCGTCAATTTTTCAAAAATTTATATAGAAAAATTTTTTACATGGCGTCACCTAACAACAATCCCCTACTTTTCTGTATTTAATTGGAAAGTTTTTGCATTACTTTTTCGTAATTTTTTTAAATTTCTGTAAATAAAATATTGGCATTAAAATTCGATAAAATATAAAAAAAAACATTTCTCATCATCGTTTATCCGCCCTCAAAAACAAAGAAATAACAATAACAAAAGAAAAAAATTGCTACAAAAATTTTACTTGGCCAACGAGCTACCATCCACAAAAGCCGCGTCAATTCCCAGAGCGTTTCGCATCTTGTCACGATTGTCTTTGGCGACCTTGGCTCGAGAGTGGGTGTTGCGAATGTCCAAATCGTTGTCCATGTTCATTTTGCCAGCCTCGAATTCGTTGTAGAGAAGTTTTCGGTATTCGTCAACTTTGTTTTTAATTTCATCGTCCGTAAATCCCTAAAAATATGACGTTATTAGTCGCGCAATGCATTTTGCGGAACAGCAAATACCATTTATTTGATAAAAGTGTTTATTTAAAAAAAATTAAAATAAAATTTTATTGTCCCAGCTTAACAACCCTGTCTTGCTCATAGATCCGGAAAATTTTTGGAAAATTAACCGTCATATAAAAAATATATAATTCCAAATGGAAAAATTATGAAAAATGTTTAAAAAGTATTCAAATTTTATTTTAAAAATGATTTTTAAATTTTTTTGGATTTTTGGCTTACCGTCCCCATGGAAAAACCTTGCCCCCCCCCCCCCCCCAGAAAAAAATGCTACGAGTATGTTATCAGCTATTGGGTTGGCAAAGAAGAAAAAAATAAAATAAATTTCAATATACCTCTTCAACAAATATAAACAAAATCGAAAGTAATAATTTTAAAAAGCATAAAGTTTTACTTTTTTAATTAAAACTGAAAACAAAAAATTGAAGAAAAAAGCATCAAAACATACCTTCCCCTCCATCAAATCTTCGAATTCGAC
Organism: Deladenus siricidicola; assembly: GCA_009724625.1. Taxonomy (NCBI): domain Eukaryota; kingdom Metazoa; phylum Nematoda; class Chromadorea; order Rhabditida; family Sphaerulariidae; genus Deladenus; species Deladenus siricidicola. The sequence goes on from SAUE01000559.1 coordinate 15,481, forward strand.
GCATTTTATCTCGATGGTCCGCTTGTACTCATGATCCAAAAGCTCCGCGTTCGGCTGTTTGTTGATCTCCGATTCGGCTTTGGCTATGTCCGCTTCGGAATTATATTGAATACGGTTCTAAAACATATTCAAAAATCAACAAATCGCTCCAAAAACTAAACAAAATAAAAATTTTAAAAAGCTGAACAAAATAAATATAATGAAGCTTTGCTAAAAAAAAATCGTCGTTAATTCTGCTTTTTTTTTTTTTTTTTTTTT
>SAUE01000559.1:15748-30801 GCA_009724625.1 Deladenus siricidicola
TTGTATTTCAATATTAAAAATTTTAAAAAATTAAAAAAAAAAAATAAAAAAAAAATTAAAAAAAAAAAAAAAAACAATAAAAAAAAATTTTTTTTTTTTTTTTTTTGGAAAATAATTTGGAAAACTAAATTTTTCGCGAAATTTTAGTTTTGTTCTAATTTTATTACTTCTAATGTTTGAAATTAGCATTATGTTATTAATCAAACCAGATATTCTTCAATTATTCGAAGCACTTGTGCTTACCTTCGAAAGAAGAAGATTTGACAAATTTGTCTGAACGTATCCGTTTGTGCCCGTACCTCGAGCGGTTTGTAATCCGATTCCGTTATACATAGCTAAAACATAAAGTTATGAGCAAAAAATATTATTCACAACACATTAGAAAAATAGGAGGAGCGTTTCCAAATTAAGTCTGAAGTTAAATTTCCATTTTCCTTTTTTCGGAAACGCCAAAAATTGTTAAAAAAGTTGGAGACCAATAAAAACATGGAGACCAATCTTACTCGATCAAGGCAATTCGATATTAAAAAAAACCTATATTTTTAGCGTTTACGAAAAAATTTATTGTCTATCTAAATTGTATGTTTCACCGAAATTTTAATGACAATAAAATGTGTAGAATTATTGTGGTCCCACTCTCACCAATTCAGCCAAAATTCCTATAAATAGCTGGAATTGTTGCTGTTACCACCCGCTCAGCGGGTTACTTTTTACACGTACAAGACTTCCCATACAATTTTTTCTGTGCACGTGTAAAAAATAATAATTCCGACCAGCAAGCAATATGCATATGTCGTGCGTTTTTTTAACAAGTTAAAAGACAGCTTAACGTAAAAATGAGTTAACAAAAATAATTTTATGAAATAAAATGACGCTATGCCAAATGTTTAAAATACCAATTCAGAAACCATTTGATGTCCTAATTTTTTCAAATTTTCTATTGAAATGTTGCAATTTGAGAAATTACAAACAATAAAAAATGTACATATGTAAATACATACATATGTATTTAAAAAAATTCGGGAGCAGTGTGCCTTTACTCCATGATGGCACCGAAGGTACTTTTGCAGTCACTAATTTTTAAAAACACCCGGAGACGTCTCGGAGTCGTCTGCGGCCACTTTTTCTCATTTTCTCCAGTCATCCCTCACCGCTTGTTTTTTCATCAATTGTCATCAATTTTTAACTAAAACTACAGAAGAAAGAATAGTTTTAAAGAGTATTCAACTTTTATGAAAAACTCAAGTTTTTATGGATTTGTGAAAAATAAAAAGGTCGAAGTCAACCTACTGATTAGGAAAAGGGAAAGATTTTAAAAAATTATGTGAAAACTTTTTTTCAATAAACATAACAGATAAGTTTCATATGGAGATTGAAAAAATGACTGCAATAAAGAAAAAATTTTCTTATTTTTAACTACTCTATTTCACTGAAGATAAGTATCGTACAAGGCAAACGCAAACAAATGAAATGAAAGTGTTTGGAGAATTTAACTGATAAAAAATTTTTTAGAAGAATTTTGTATATTTTTACTCTAAATAAATAAATGTTTTTCGAAATAATATTGTTAATAATTTTACTTATTTCGTTTCACAATTTTTATTGGAAACGCCGTAAATTACCACCAGGACCTACGCCATGGCCCTTATTAGGTACAATACAATACATATAAAAACATATCTGCATAGGATTAGGTTATACATTGTATGTATGTATTAGGTTGATTCATAAGTTTTGGTGCATTATTATTTTTGGACTTCGTCTGAAGAGAATTTAAGCAAGTGTTTACGTCATTTGTGAAAGACCATCTTTGTGGACATTCTAAGGTATCAAGCATTTGGTTATCGTTCGTTAATCAAAGCTTTACATTCCTTATAACCAGCGATGTAGCTTGTTTCTGAAAACGAAAATGCCCGTCTACCGTAATTCATAGATCGTGAGTTATATACAGCTCAAGCAGTCTGAGACATTACCCGGCGTCATTGAAAGATCACCTCTGTGACGAGATTGTTGCCGAAAAACTCATAATGATAACGAAGCTGTTGCCAAAATTGTCAATAACAGTATTGTCAATAAGATCAAATTTACAGGTAATATCGTAACACTCAAGGGTGAAAATGATCTTCCACCTTATGAAGTCCTCCGAAAATGGAGAAAAGATTTTGGTGAAATTTTTACTGTGTGGATGGGCGAAGTTCCACTTGTTTGCGTAGCAGATTTCTCGGTTATTCACGAAACATTTGTTCGAGATGGGGATGCTTACGCAGGAAGGCTTCATTTTCCCTCTATTTCAAAAATATTTAGAGGTGAATACATTTCATAACTTTAGATACCTATTTTACATTTATTTTGTTTTTATACGAGTGTGTCAAATTAGGCCTCCTTTAGATTTACGTCATTTGGCAAATTTTATTTTTACTTTATTTTTTCTATTAAAGTTCAATTAAAGAAGTTTACTTCACTTATCATTTTATTATGAAGACTTAGATAACTGGTGTAGATGCTACAATCACGCCGAAAGTTTGCTTTAATTTTAGGCGGCAACTTTGGCGTTGTGTTCACGGAAGGTGAAAATTGGCGAGAACAGCGACGCTTCAGTTTGGCTACTTTACGCGAATTTGGCATGGGAAAGAACTTGATGCAGGAAAAGGTTTTCTATATATAAATCACATTTTAGAGCTAGATGCCCGTTTCTATATACACATTCCATGTACATATCTCGCATATTCTTGCCGACACCAATCATCGCTTTTCTAAAAATTCTAGTAGTTTTATACATATCTACGGTTTCAAGTGAAGTAGCTCAACAAAAACATTTATCAGATACTTAATGAGCTGGAGTATCTATTCAACAAATTTGATTCTTTTAATGAGGATGATGAAATATTGATTGGTCGACACATCGACATTTGCGTGGGCTCTATCATTTCATCAATTCTTTTTGGGTTTCGTTATGACGAGGTACTTACCAACATCTATGTTCTTTTAACAATAAAACTTACCTTTTTCGTACGCATAAGGTCATTTATTTGAACTTTATTTGCAGAGTAGACTTGACGATTTCGATTTATTGAGAAGTTCGATTGCGGAAGAGCTCCGAATTTTTTCTGACCCTATTGCGATACTCTTGTTTTGGAAGGCCAATTGGTTTAAGTGGCTGCCAAAATTTTCGGACATATTTAAAAAAGTTATAAATATTCGCGATATTTTATTCACATATATTGATAATCAAGTGGAAAATCACATTGAGCATTTAAACGAAAATTCGTCAGGCAATAATGCTGATGGTGATATGGAAGATATACCAACCGATTTTATCTACGCTTATCTACGCGAAATTAGGCGTGAGTCGCACATCACGAACTCCAAGCACTATTTTACGTACATTTTTTTGTATTTTGCAAAAAGTGGGCATAAATGCAATGTATTTTACGATACCATTAGTACATTACAATAAAGTATACATACCATTTACAATACATACCATTTATATGTATACATAGAATTAAGACATTCAAAAATGTTTTGTGTACTGTGGATTTGAGTAATGTGAATAAATTATTTTTTTGTACGTTGTATACATAGAATTAAGACATTCAAAAATGTTTTGTGTACTGTGGATTTGAGTAATGTGAATAAATTATTTTTAGAAGGGATCAGTTGCGAAATGTTGTTTTGGACTTGCTGATTACTGGACAGGTAGGTCAATCAGTTCATTGACATAAATGTTGTTTCATTTTTTGTTTTGCTTTCCTGCCATTGAACGTAAAATGCAGGTTAACGTTATGATACATATACATATGTTTCTTTAGGACACCACTTCGCTCACATTGGGTTTTACAATTTTATACGTTTTGCATCATCCGAAAGTACAAACTTGCCTGCAACAAGAATTAGATTCATTGGGCTTTCAACCAGATACATTCATAACGACAGCCGAGCGTTCTCAACTTCCATACTTACAAGCTGTTATTAATGTATTCATATTTTCTATTTAAATAACCATAATAACCATCTTTTTAAATGCGTTTCAACATTCATTTAGAATTTCAGGAATCTCAACGGCTAACAAATCTTTTACCAGAAAATCTACTACATAAAACTACTCGAGATGTAACAATAAAAGGCTTCAAAATTGAGGCTGGGACTGTTATTACTCCACAAGTCAGCTGCGTATTATATGACGAAAAAGTTATTAATCTGATGTCTTCAAATATTTCCATGAAAAAAAACTTGTCTATTTAGATATTTCCTGACCCATATGCATTTATGCCAGAACGATTTTTGAACGAAGCGGGTGAATTGAAGAAATGTGAAGAGCTGATTCCTTTCTCCGTAGGTAAAAGATCTTGCATTGGCGAAAATCTTGCAAGAATGGAGTAAGTTTTAATCTGATTTTTATGTATTGTATGTATAATATGTATGTAATGGTGTCCAATTTTAGATTGTTTCTAATTATTGGAAATTTGTTTAAACGTTTTGAGGTGAATTTTTTTCTATATTTTATTTATGATACTTAAAAAACATGTAAAATATTTATTTTAATAATTGAATTTCAACATTGAATGCCAGCGTCAAATGCGATTATCATACGGCCTAGAAAAATAAATAAATTCAGGTGAGACCAATTGACAAAGAGAATTTACCAACATTGAATAAAGTGGCCGGACTAACCGTTCACTATCATCCCTACAAGTGCCGCTTGATTAATCGAATAAAATAACAAATTCGAAAAATACATATAAAATACAAATTTGAATAAAATATTTACAAATTGCAAAAAATTTCTTTCATTTACAATAAAAATATAATAACAAAAGTGTTTTGCTTTTGCCATTTTCTTTTTGCTTTTGTAGATTTTTCTAAACATTTTAAGTTTACTTTTGCTTTTATATATTTTAAAAAATTAAAACAAATTGTTTCTAATTTTTTCTCATTTTTTTGTTGTAAAATATTTATAACTGTCAATGGAATAAATTAATTTAAGCAAGCAATTTGTTCATTTAATAATAATTATTATTATTGCACTTTGAATTTGTAATAAATTTTTGCATATGCAAATCTGCTTATCCTTAAAAGATAAAATCTTCTCGGAATTTTTCAAGAAAGCAAGTCGTCTGGAAGATGTTAGTGAAAAGGTGATCAATTTGGTTATGCAAATTGCCAATTTCCTTGTCCACTCAATTTGCACCAATTCGTTTCGTTTGTACATAGTGGTAAACGCTTTCGCCAAGTGTCTCACCCCGAAACAAGGCAAATTCGTTTAGAATAAACACAAAATTTTGTCATAAAAGTCACCAAAAATAATAACAATAATAATCATAACCAGTTAGTAAGTGCCAGTAATAATAATAACAACGTTTACATTCAACACAAATGAAGGATTATTCTTCTTTACATTTTTCTTCCCTTAAAAGCGGCAAGAAGAAGTTGTTATACTTTTCTCTCATTCTTTTATGTACTTTACCGCACTCCCTCCTTGTGTTCCTTGACCAGACGAGACGTTAACCAAAGGTGGAGAAAAAGGAAATATTACAGGTTAACTCAGTGAAATTCTTTTTATGTTTTCTTTGGATGAACTTTAAATGGACAACAATGAGAAAATTGAAATAGGAAATAATGTTAATTTTGATCCACTTTGATGTAAGAAGAATTTTAATTCAGGTGGTGAGGAAATTCGAACAGAAAAGCAAAAGCTTAATATAATACTTGATATATATACATACATTCGTATAACTTCGTATAATGTATGCTATACGAAGTTATTACGAAATGTTTTGTGTACTGTGGATTTGAGTAATGTGAATAAAATTATTTTTTTGTACGTTGTATACATAGAATTAAGACATTCAAAAATGTTTTGTGTACTGTGGATTTGAGTAATNATATATATATATATATATATATATATATATATATATATATATAAATTATATATGTAAAAGAATGAATGTATTATTAAATTTAAAGAGAATTCAAAAATTCGTAAAAAATTTTTCCCTAAATATTAAGCTAGTTTATTTAAGAAATCTTCATAATTAAAGTGCAAATTGACGTGGGTCGCTTGATCATTTTTCGATTAGAAGGATTTCCAGCACTAGAGCATAGTGTGAGAATAGAGCGATGCTTTAATCAAAACCCATCCCGATATGATACGTTGGCAGATAAATAAAATGTGTTAGTGTGTGTGTTTAGAAAGAATTTTAATTTTTTCGCCAAGTTAGTATTTTGTTTAAAAATAAATTTGAAAGTTTAACATACGTACTATGTGATAAAATATATTTTTTTAATATTTTCTACCTCTAGGGAAATATAACGTTATTTAATTTTTAAAATTATTTCTTTTTTTAATGTGTCATTTATTCCAAAGCATAAAATGTTCGCATATTAAAAGCTTCCCCCCTTTTACTTTACCATAAAGTTCATCTTACTTTTTTTTATATTTGCCGCAAAAATTCAACGAAAATTATAGCCGGTGTCTCTTGTAATTCGATACAGATTGAATATGTGTATAATTCTTCCAAAATTCTTTCAAAATGAAGAGAAATCTTTTTATTATAAACATCATAAATGAAAAATAAATTTAGATTTTTTTAATTTTAAAACGCCGAATTGTTTAGGAATATTCACATTAAAGTAAAATGTGAAAATGTGATCCACAAATGCCGTTATTGCTATTTTTATTATTGCTATTTTTCCAAATCGTTAGAGCACTGAACAGCAGAGCTCCCACGGATTGCAGGTTAGAGTTCCTAGATTTAAAAACATATTATGCCTTCTCTAAAATTAAAAAAGCGTATTTAAATAACAGAAAGAAAAAAAGCATTAACCGCGCCTTATATGGTTTAGATCTCTTATCGACCCCAATTCCGAATACAAAAATTGCTTTTGCGAACCATTGGAGGGAGAGAAATTTGCCGTCTCAATGCGATGCAAAGGGCAGCCATTTGCTATTGTGCCAAATGTTAGTAGTATTTTTACAAAAACTGAGGTAAAGCCATAATTAATAATTCTAAAAAGGTAAAAATTAAACGAATTCAAAGTTTTCAGCAAGTAAGGCCTACAATTACGGTGATTTTTCTAAATAACGGCTGGCTGAGAAACATCGGTCAGGATGCGTTCAAAGGCGAAAATATTCAACAACTCGATTTGCAGAACAATGTAATTGATTCCATAAATGTGAATGCTTTTCGTGGCTTAGAGGTAAGATACACATATATCTGTATTATGTATGTATAATCAATGGCGTATTATTGATGGAAAATTAATTTTTTTAAGAGTACACTTCATCAGTTGAATTTAAACCAAAATGAATTAAATTCCATTCCAAGTTGGGCATTCACTTATCTACATCACATGGAACATTTAAACTTGCGCGAAAATCAAGTCAACGAAATTACGACAAACACTTTTGCCGAAACTCAACTGCAAAATTTACGATATCTTCATTTGGACAAAAATCGAGTAGGCTTACATATACACATATAAAATTGAATAACAAATTATGAAATTAATACATTTTAATTTTAATTAAAGATTAAAAAATAGATTGTTGACATTGACGGTAGTGGCATAATTGTTGTTTTGCTTATTGTTAGATTACACATTTGCCGAAAGAAGCATTGAGTTCGGTGCCGCTGCAAGTGCTCACTTTATCGGGTAATAGGATCGTGGAGATTAGTGAATACTCACTTCCACTTTCTCTTTGGTTTCTCGACCTTAAAAACAACAAACTTGCTGAGGTTTTAAAAATTTCAAATTTTATATAAATATATGTTTTGTTTTTACAAACATTAGTATTTTGTAAATCCAAAGTTCAAATGAAAACTATTTGGATAAACCTTTTCAGATACCGTATCTAGCGCTAAAGGAACTGAAACAATTGAAAGTCTTGGATTTGGAGGGAAATAATATAACTTCAATCTCGGCTCATACCGCCTTTCAATTTAACAATGGCATTCAAATGGATTTATTGTTGGGAAATAACAAAATCCGGGAATTGGACGCTGGCGCTTTTGACAGTTTTTCGGCGTTTGGTCGTCTTGATCTCAGTTATAATCAGGTTTTACTACAAATTCATAACTTTAAACCCAAAATTTATTGGATGTTAATAACTCTAAAAAAAACTTTCAACATTTAGGTGCGAAATGTTAGCGGAAATGCATTCCGCGCTGTGAAACATGTAACTAGTCTTGATCTAAGTTACAATTTTATTTCCGCTCTTCCGCACAACACCTTCTCCGAATTTGCTGACAATTTGCAAATCTTAAATCTGGAGGAAAATCATTTGCAAAACGTTCCGGCTGCTCTAAAAGCGCTCAAGGCACTTCGCAAGCTGAACATCAACAATAATCGGCTTACGGTGTAAGTTTGCTATTGACTCAATATTTTGCTATGTTATTTACATATATGTATTAACTAAATTTACTTAACAATATAAAAGATAACTTCTAGTCTGAATAAAATGGTCATAATATATGATTTTAATGTATGATTTCAAGGATAAATAATGAATGGTATATGATTTTAATGTGTGATTTTAAGGCTAAATAATGAAGAATTTGCGATGTTCAAAAGCAATCTCAGTGATCTTTCTTTGGCGTTTAATCGACTCTCGAAAATACCGAGTGATGTCCTTCAGGGAATGCATCAACTGCAGAGTTTGGATTTATCGAAAAATCTAATTCAACGCATTGAGAAGATGGCTTTTGGGTCGTTTGACGGTAGCGGCGGCAGCGCTGGCACAAATTTGTTGAAATTGAATCTTGCTGGTAATCAAATAAAAGAGGTCGCCGATCCGGGTGCATTTCTTTACATGAGTTCGTTGGCGCATTTGGACTTGAGCTTCAATCGAATTAAACGATTAACGAGAGTATCCTTGGAAAGATTGGAAAGTTTAGAGTCGCTTTTCCTACAGGTTTGCAAAATTATGATTATTTTGTATATTTCCTCGAAAAAAAAGAAAGAATTGCAAATCTTCACCATAAATTTCTGATTTTTATTTGCATTGTCAACTAAAATATGGGCCGGGATATTTTTGAACTACCCTATATCATACAGTAATAGATATTTTGTAGTACAAATATTTATTTATTGTAGAACAATGACATGATTGAATTTCCTCGAAATGCGCTCTCAAGTCTGAACAAGTTACGCAATTTGCTTCTCGATCACAACCAGATTTTGAATCTTCCAAACTACGCTTTCCAATGGCTTGTTCGTTTGGAACGGCTGAGTTTAAGTCGAAATCGCATTCACACCCTAAACGCTAAAACATTTCATTCGACAAGCGCGATTCAGGTGAAATGGCTCAATCTTGGCTACAACAAAATCAGTACCATGCACACATCAGCGTTTGAAAATTTGCCTAACCTTGAGCAGCTTCTTCTAAATGATAATCGACTAACGTCCCTAAAGCCTCAGGTAAAGTGATATATGTATAGGACATTAGCATAAAGATAAAACAGCGTCTTTTAGATTATTTCTTCATTGCGTAATTTGCGATATTTGACGTTGGCGAATAATCAGATAAACGAAACGCAGGAAAATGCATTTGCAAACCTGCCCCAACTGGAAAGTCTTTCTCTGGCTCACAATCGTCTTAGAACAATGAAAGAAGGCATTTTTCATCGTGTTCCTGGCTTGGCCCGACTTGATCTTAGTCACAATAGAATCGAGTCTTTCGATTTGGATTTTCTCGAAGACAGCGTTCATCGACTTACATTTCTTGATTTATCACATAATGTCATTCGGAAGTGAGGCAATCTTTCTCACATTTTGAATCATTAATTTATTTATTATAGATTGGACGTCTCGCCGGCTAAGAACTCTATCGTGAAATTGGAAATACAACACAATCAACTTGAATACATAGACGAAAAAGTGCTTAGAGGATTCGAAAAATTATTGAGTGTTGACGTTAGCCATAACGATTTGATCGAAGTAGAAGCAGGGGCGTTATTTAAAAGCAAACGACTTGAGCGAATTATATTTGCTGAAAACAACCTACGAAGCATTTGGAAAGACACATTTTCGGATCAGGTGCCCAAACATTTTGTAATCATCAATTTCATTCAGATCGAGTAACCTAATACTTGCCATTTTTTTCATTTTTAAAACTTGACTTAATCTTGGTCCACCAATACAGATTGGGTTTACTAGCCAAAAACTCTAGCAATGGTGCTTGATTTGTCTTCCTTGAAATTTAAGAGAAACAGGAGTTCTATCTTTATTCCAAGTGCTAATAACAGCGTAAGGAACAACTCTTTTTTTGTTAGGGATTTTAAAAAATATACCAAACTTCCCGCGTCGTTACTAATCGCCCCTTCGGTCGATGTTTTTAAAAGCCGGCTTAATAAGATAAAATTGCTTTGATTTCGGCGTGCCGTTTTATTTGTTTCTCATTTACTGTTATCACAAAATGTTATTGTTACTATTGTTGCGTTTACGTAAATAAATTATTATTATTATTATTTCAGATACTAATCAAAATGTTGGATTTGAGTGCAAATGCACTTCAATCCTTGGACTATGGTGTTTTTGGTATTGAAAACGTTGTCGAATTAAAACTATCTCGAAATCATTTCTCCGCAATTCCATCACGCGCGTTGGCCTCCATTCGACGAAGTTTATCGACTCTCGATCTCTCACACAATTCTATTAGAGCTTTGGTGTGGCGAGACTTCGAAGGTTTAGCCAACGTTACGAGCCTGGATTTGAGTCATAATCGAATTGAAACTTTGGAAGAGGAAGTATTTCGCGAGATGATTCATTTAAAATTTCTAGATTTGAGTTCGAATCCTATTACTACGTGGAGTCCTCACGTTTTTATGGTAATTTCGTCTTTCCTTTTTCAAATCATATGTATATTCATTTACAATTTGTGTAGGGACTCAGCCCGAGTATTGAGAAAATGAACCTGGCGAGTACGGGCTTGTTCTCGCTGCCCAGATTAAATTCAAAAAGTCTCCGCATGCTCAATATCAGCCACAATAAAATTTACGAATTATATCCGCATGATGTTGAAAATTTGAAAAAATTATTTTCCATTGACTTGGCATTCAACAACTTGCTTGACTTGAAAGCCTCTGTCTTCGAAAAACTGCAAGAACTCAAACATTTGAATTTGAGTGGAAATGGTATAAGAATTCTACAGCCAGAACACTTCAAGTATTTAGATCAGGTATAATTATTACTGTACATATAAACTTCGCTAAAACTGTACATATATAATCTTTTGTAGCTAGAAACACTACATTTGGGTAATATGGAAGCTCTCGTTCGAATACCTGAGCCCTCAATCTTCAGTGTTCTTCGTCATCTCAAAACGTTTTATGTAACTTTTAATATTTTTATTAATGTAGCGATACATAATCATATTTTGTTATTTTAGATTTACAATGTTCCGCAATTAACAAACTACCATCTACAGACAATACTCGAGCATTTACCACCGCTGAAATCGCTCCACTTCGAATATAAAGGAGAAAAACTTTCGGCGACGTTTTTTGAAAACGTAGATTTAAGGCTTTTAAGAGAATTGACAATCAGCGGATCACAAATTAACACGGTAAGTCCATATAATGTAAATCTAGTCGACATTGTTGAGACCTACATATCAGTTAGGTGTAGGGTTGTAATTACAAATTTACAATTACAAAATTTTGATTACAAAAATCCATACTAATTCCCAGCTATTTTGGGTGAGCCCCACACGTTATTTTGAAGTAAAATTATTTTGGAGTCAAATCACCCAACTTAGGTCACATACATGTGTTCAAAGTTGTAGATTCACAATTCCACGTTTGACCGGCTACGAGGTTTTCGGATTACGTTAACAATTCGCGACACAGGATTATGTGAATTTCCATCGGATATCATACAAAAAATGAGTGGTGTCTCATTTTTAAATTTAATACTGACTAATAATCGATTAAGGACATTTAACCCATTTGTTAATACTAAGCCACCAATGCTGAATCGCCAGGGTACGATCCTCGAAAGCATAAACTTAAATGTAAATATATTTTTGTAAAATGAAATTACTACATATGTATGTAAAATTACTATGTACATATGTACATATACAACCAAAATATTACATACAGTTAATTGTTATTTTTTAGAAAAATATGATAGAATGCGATTGCCGTTTGGCGTGGCTAAGCGATTGGATCGACTACCATTCGGCTGACAACAGTGCGCAGTGGTCAGTCGCAAAACAAATGCTCGCCGATACCAAATGCAATACGGTATAATGCATCATTATCATACATGTGCAAGGGGAGGGATAAATGTTTGCAAAATAATTTTGGAACGCCCTCGACGAGCTCTTTCTCTATAATAAATTATTTCAAAATCATTTTCGACAAAAAAATTTTGCAGTAAAGTTGATTAAAATTTGTGATGAAATTTTCGACACAACCGCCAAAAATGCACAAAATAACGTAAATTTCGACGGATGTTTAGCACCTTCCATCAAGATAGCGGGGAGAGGATGACTGATCATCATTTCGTATTGAGATATTGCTTCAAACTTTATCGTGCAGTTCTATTTTAGCCCAACATCTTTACCGACCCGATGACGAAAAATAAAAAGGACGAATCCATCAGTTTATTGGATATCTACGACAAAACACAGTCCGTCGAACCATCAAAAAGCTTCGACATAATCGAGTCGGGCAGCTCGGGAGTTTGGAATGCGCGTTGCGATTTAAAGGGGCATTTGGTCTCTGGCCAAAAGTCAAATAATAAATACGAATCTCTTTTTACTGTTATAATATTTTTTCATGCCATCTTTAATATTATGTCATTACGGGTTCGATCTTTAACGTTCTTTTTGTAATCGTCGAGGATTTTTTCAAAGGAAATATTGAATTTCGTCAAAAAACAATAACATTACAAGCAATTCAATTTAATTTTTCAAATGTGCCATATCAAACGGGTTTATTTTGTGTTGGTTCAAATAAATAAAATATTTTTATTGACATTCATTGAAATACTGAAAAATCAAATAACGCAGACAGTTATAACAAGAATTGATATGCTGACGGGAAGAAACTCAAATCCCAAACAAATTCTAAAAAGTTTTTCCGCTTTTACCGGTACACAATTTTTTCATTGCTGGAAACATATTACTAATACTCAAATAAACCGATTTTATCGACGCTTTCTAATGATCGGTTGCGTAACTTGATTTGGAGGCGCAAAAAATTGATTTGGTGGCTGATAAAATTGATATGGCGGTGGAACGAATAGCCTCGGCGGCGGAATATACTGCCTCGGCGGCGGTATAAATCGTTTCGCCGGCGGAAGAAATTGCCATTGCGCTGGCGCAAAATGGTTCGATTGCGGAATATTTGGATTGTGACGAATTCGAGTCACCATAAATTGGTCACGAAGCTTTCTATACTGTTCCGCCTAGGTTAGAAGAACGTAAATTTCTCGAGAAATTCAAAAGAAAATTCCAAGAAAAAAATATACAAATCAAAAATCTATGCAAGTACATTTTTTAGCCAAAAATTTAAATAACAAAAAATACCTGTTGTGTTCTATCTCGCGGAACGACCACGATATTCCGACCACAAAGCTCAATATCATCCAACATTTCCACCGCAAACAATACCGATTCCGGATCTTGAAATTCAATAAACGCAAATCGATTTTTGTTTGTAGAATTTTGCATCGGACCCCTGGAATCTTTTATGGCTACGCTTGAAACGTTACCCATCTAAACTTATCAACACTTTTCACCAAAAAATAAAATAAAATTGATAACAGAAAAAGGAATAATAATCTATATTTTCAACTGATTTTTTTTGAAATACTGAGACCAGTGGCATCCCCCAAAATTTTTCACGGGGGAATTCAGCCAAAAAATACGTTAAGTAAACGAATGACAAAAATATTTTGATAAACATTAGATTTCTTAATGGAAAATTACTATACGTGTAAACACGACTTAAAAAGTGGTGACTTACAAAAAATTAACTTTTTTCAGAAGTTCTATCTTTAAAAATATGCTCGAGGGGCAACCGGGGTAATCGCTGTGAGCAATGTTGCCAGATGTGATTTTGGCTTGACTATGAGAAAAATAAAATTTCACTACACCATATTTTACCCTCAAAAACCAATCAACCTTTTCTGATCCGAATAAATAGTTAAAAATAAAGTGAAAGACTTTGAACAAACCTGAATAAACAACTCTTCTAAAATTTCTTTAGTTACTTTCTCGTCCAAATTACGAACAAACACGGTCCTCTCTTCCTCGTTCGTCATATCCGAAGACATTTTCACGCTAAATATTGTAATGATTGGAATGTAAGCTATTTATACGAAATTTACTCAAAACAACTAATAAAATGTAACGTATTCATGAGTGGAAAATGCCGCATTTTTGGTCACATCTCAATAGCACAAGAGTGAACAAATGATTCCAAAATAAAGTTAAGGGTATACCTCATATCCAATGATCAGAATTTTAATCGATTTTGTAGAAATTTCATTGACCGATACGCAATAATTTCGCAAATTTTGAATATTTTGAACATTTATAGAAAATTTATTAAACCAATCTGACAAGATTGTGCGTGTACTTTTTATCCCAACCAAAAATCTATGTTTTCGCTGGCAAAAAACCAAATATTTTATGATTTTCGTGACGAAAATTCGAATATTATGGAAACACTGGATGATCATGAAAATTGAAAAATAGATTTGTCAATGTTTTGGCGTTATTTCAAAATTATTTATGATATCAAAAATGTGTGAAACTTGAAAATAGTGCATTTTCGGCGCACGGACATTTGCGGATCGGACATTTGCGGATCACCACAAAAGTCGGACATTTGCGGATCACCACAAAAGTCGGACATTTGCGGACCACTAAAAAAATCGGACATTTGCGGACCTTTTAATTTTTTCTGCAATTTTTTCATTTACAAAATCGAATAACCTCCTCCTCCCGAATTTCAAAACGTGGCTAAAGTCGGGAATATGGTTACTAACTGTTTCATGCCCAGATTGGTTTTAAAAGTTGTTAGATGCTATATAAA
>SAUE01000561.1:13835-27855 GCA_009724625.1 Deladenus siricidicola
AAAATTTTCTCACCCCTGATATGTATGTATTTGCATATAATGCTTAATTAGAACAACAATCGAGTATGATTGTTATTTTAACTACCGTACCGGTTTGCACAATAAATAACAATAATAATTACATTACAAAATCATTACGATATCATGACTATCAATACGATATCAAGGCTGGATACGGTCATTTTGCTGGGAGTTGTGTGATCTCGGTGTCGTGTGTAAAAAAAATTAAAAATTATTATTTAATTGGCAATTTATAAATACATATTTACATACACATGTGTGTAAATGCGAATTTTGCAAAAGAAAGAAGAAGATTTTGTTCAATTTTCCATAAATATATGCATATCACACACATATACATACATATATCACATACATATACATATATGTATATCGCACACTATACTCAGGCAAAAGGAGGGGGGGGGGGGTCGGACCCTCGCGCCGCACGGGGCCAAAAAATAAGAAACCATCTCGCAAAATGACCGAAGGACAAAAAAATGACCAAAGTGGGGAAAAAACAAAAAGGTAAAAAAGATTTTTTGAGCGGGTGAAAAAAGAAAGGAGAAAATCGAGCAAATTAAACGGAAAATACGTATTTTTCATCGCGCAATGGCATTGCGCGACGGTCTTCATCTGCTCAACGCTGGTGGTGTTTCCGCGTTTGCCACACGCTCGAGTTCTTGCTGCGTGGCGGCCTGTTGCATCGAGAAACCAGATGGTTTTTCTTATTAAAAAAACCATCGCGCACTAAAATGCGCGATGAATTTGCGCGATTTCATTGAACAATTTTTTTCATTGAACAATTTAAAACTTTGTCAATTTATTTTTAGTTTTAAAGCCTCGAACTTCTGAATGCGGCGGATTCACTCGGATTCAAGTCCGAGCGAGCACTGGATAAAAATCAATAAATTATTTTAAAGTTTTTTCGGAATTTTGTGAATTTTGTACGAAACGAAAATGAAAATTGGATTTTTTTGTTTATTTTGAATTTTGTTTTGGTGTTTGTTTGTTTGAAATTTTCAATTAATTTCTCAAACTTAAATTTGCGATAAATTTTCTCATTAATTAGCGCAAATTTGTTTTCGCTTTGCAATCCTTTTTTTGTTTCCCCGAAAATTCGTCACACACGTGAAGAGTGCGTGCTGCTGCGCGCGAAAACCAGAAAAATCGCATTTTTCGCCTAAAACATGACAAATCGAGGCGCGAAATTACACGGAATTTGACGAAAAAGTTGGTCGCAAATTTGTTTTGAAAATAATATTAATTTAGATACACGATGTTTTGAGTTTTTTTTAATTCGTTTAGCCTTGAGAAAAACTTTGGAGAAATTCATCAAAAATGTAAACAAAATCTAATAAATGTAACAAAATTTTGGCCAAAAATTTTTTCCAATTTTGTTTTTACATTAATTAAGCTAAATTGCAAAATTAAACTTTTTTTTTGGTACTGTCTTTGCGGAATGTACAGTAATTGACGAATTTTAATTGCGCGGTCATCATTACGTATATATGTATGTATCGTATGTATATGTACACATGTATGTATGTGTATACATGTATGTGTATGTATATACGTAATATACCATGTATATACCTTGTAGAAGGTATACATAGTATATAATCCCTGTATATGTATAACATGTATATACATATGAAGAGAACTTCAATAAAATGTATTTGCAATACTGCAATTTTATTTATTGTGTACCATATACAAACATACGTACATAATACATATGATTATGTACATACTTAAACATACATATATTATATTTCGAATATTTTCATTTGTGTAATTTTGATTTTTTTTTCAATTTTTCCACGTTTGGTGGACACAAAGCCAGTGAAAATAGTTAGTTACGGTCAGGTTTTGCCTACGGTAATGCTCTAAGTTGTGCACTTTAGATTAACTATGATACATTCCATTAGCTACCGTATGCGCATTTAGCATTTCGGCATGATTGGGTACGATAAGAAGGATTTAGCCGACTGTACCATACAAAAATACCTCCACATCCCCCATGACTAATACATACATACCATAAATATTGCGCAAAAGCCAAATCAAAAGAAAATTTTTTTTAATTCCAAAAAAAGAGCAAATTTTTGAAATTTAACCTACAAATTCTTTGCCCTTAGACAGACTTCAACTTTTTACACTCTTAAAATTCAATTTTTCGAATTTCAAATGGCAATTATTTTTATTTTTAATTAGAACATTCCAACTTTTTTCAATGTAAACTCAGCGCGGTTTCGGCCAAAAAAACATCTATTACCGCCACTACTCGCGCTACGATGTAATTGGCGGCTTTTGTGAATTTGAATTTCTTGAAATTTCGCTTCACTTTTTTTCTCGAAATTCAAAAAAGTACAAAGGAAGCGAAAAAAAGAGAGAATATTACCGACTAATTGTCAATATTATATGTTTAAAAATAAAAAATAATGCGTCTTTACTCCTATTATTATTATTATTATTATTATTATTATTATTATTATTATTATTATATATTAAAGTCATTACGCAAAAAATATCTCAAATTATAAAGTTTCTGTTACTGTAGACAATTTTGAGAAAAATTCAAAAATTTGTCAGAAAAAATTTATTTTTGTCGCTCCATCTTCGCTCTCCTCCGTTGGCCCCACGCACAACAAAGAAAAAACATTGGCCACAAAAGTATCAAAACCAAAAAACCTGCAGAACCTACAGAAAAAGATTAATTCCAAGCCAAAACATGGTTGTGGCACAACAGCAAATCTCCACAATAGCCGCGCAAACCGCACAGTTTTTTTTCGGAAAATTTTGAAAAAATTCGAAAATTCTAATAATTTTCGAGCTGAATTTTCCTGTAAATTTTTCGAAAAACGTAAAATTTTATTCCAAAAAACGGAAAATTTTTAAAAGAATTTCGGAAAAATTCGACAATTTTTGAACTGAATATGCATTCTTTTCTTGAAAATTTTTCGGAAAATCAAAAAATTCAAACGGAAAATGTTTAGTTGCCTAAATTTTGCGCAAAATTCCCATTTTTCGGATTTGTCATTCTTTTATCAGTGAACAATTGAAGGAGTCTGCTATAGCGTGTTTGGCAAAGTTGATGCTCGTCAAGTAATTNTATAAATCTTCGGGCTGTACATTGTTGAGTACAGTCGCCCCCCCCCTCCTCCGCAATGAAGATGACTCCACCTTTCATTCAGGTCACAGCCCTGATTTTGACTTTTCCTTAAAAATGAAGAAATTCACAGTGATATTTATTATTATTTTACTTTTTAAGTAAGCCACCGCCCTCACTTCACGTAAAATACACGTAAAAAAGTGGATTGGCGGAGAAAGCCGATTTTTGGCACGTCCCGAGCAAATGTTCAAAATTGCGTGGAAAATATGAAAAATATTTTAGATTTGCTCAAACATTTCAAACCTCAAAAACCAAACAAATTTTTTTGTGAGTGTTTGGCGTTTTGTTTGCATTTTTTGCTGAATTTCTTTGAAAAAATTTCTTTTTTACTTTTTATGTTTCCTGAATTGAAAGAAATCATTTCGAATTCAAAATTTATGAAAAAATTGCTGCAATTATTAGTTTTGGGGTGACAAAACAATAAAGATACTTTACAATTTTTTTGCAATTTTTTGCAATATTAAAAAAAAATTTTTTCAAAGTTTCAAAATTTATTTTTACTGCTTTTGATCTTCGGCCACGACCAAAAAACTAAAATTTTCAAAATTGGCAATGCAAGGGAACGAAAAGTAATTTCTTTGTTTCGAAATTTGCAAAATTTTCCTTTTACACAACCGTAATTGACGGAAAAACGTAAAAGCGAAAAAAAATGAAATTAATAAATTGAGAATTTCCATTTTATTAATTTGTGGTTTTGGGAATTAATTGCAATTTAAGAAAGAGTTCTTCTTTAAAAGTGCCAATTCCCTGGTCATTTGACGCCGAAAGCAACAAAAAACGTGGAAAACGCCAATTTGTGCAAATTGTTTTAGCGCAAAATTTAATTATTATAATTATGAATTAAAATTTGTTTTATATTCTTCACAAAATATTTTTTTTTGATCTTAATTGACGTGACAAAAATGCCGAAGTCACGTTGATTGCGTGAAAGATGAACGAAATAATGTCACGCGTTTTTACGTGAAAATTTGACATATTTTTTAATCAAATTTCCTGTTATTCTTAAACGAATTGGTTAAATATGTTATTTATAATCAAAACAAAAAAGATCAATGAAAAGTGAAATAGTGAAGAAATTTGTGTAAAAAGTTAGGTAAAAGTTGAATATAATGAAAAAGTGAAATGAAAAATGTTTTGACGAGACCACGAGAGAAAACACACCTACTTGTGTGCAGTGTAGTACGGTGGGGTACAGTGTATGTAGTACGGTGGGGTACGGTAATGGCCCTGTTGATGTATGGAGGGATTATTCTGGTTACTGTGTAGTATTCATACATATATTGTGAACCGCAGCTAATAAAATTAAACCCTTGCAAAACCACGGAATTTGAAACCAAAAGAAGTTTTCGTTCGTATTCGAAAACTTTTGTTCTGTGAAAATGTACCAACAGGTCAATTGTTCATACCAAAGGCAGTTCATCCCGAATGAACAAAGTGTGTTGGTACTGTAGCACTGAAAGAGGTACATATGTATGATGTATAAGCAATGCTCACATCAGGGATGTGCGTAATTACGAATTACGAAATTACGGGGTTTTTAGCCTCGTAATTACGAATTACGGGAAAGTGTTCGGGCTTTTGGTGTAGGTATTTTGGACATTTTTTAAGAAAAAATTTCATTGAAAAATTTCATAAAAAAGACAATTTTCGAATAATTTCAATTCAAATCTTTCAAAATTTTCTCTAACGAGGTCTTTTTTCATTATATTTTTTATGCTTTTTAGTATATTACATCAAAGAAAAAATCATAAAATTTTGTGAAAATTTTTTGATGGTAAATTACGAAAATTACGAATTACGAAATTACGGGGTTTTTAGCCTCGTAATTACGAATTACGAAAATTATACCCAGTTACGAATTACAAAAATAATTTCTCGTAATTACGCACATCCCTGGCTCACATCGATTCTATCGTCATGATAGTGTAGTGTAGTGGCTATCACGTCTGTTACCACTGATGGGAGGCGCTGGTTCAATTTCATCTCGCACCATCCTTTTGCCATGCACGATAACCGATAGCATTAGCCTTCACTCTCTAGCCTACCACTATATAGTATGCATTGCCGTAGAGCAAATTAATTACAGTAAGCCTTTCGAAAGCCTTTTCAATTTTTTATGTAACAATGCAACTTTTATCTTTTGAATTACATCTTTCAAGAATTAAAAATTCTCGAAAAAAATAAAATAATTTAAAAATAATATTTTTTATTTTTAGCTTACAGTAATTTGTCGGTATTTACCACTTACAATTTTTTTCTGCAATTTAAAAAATCTTTTTTAAATAAGAAAATTACGAATAAAGTTAATTAAAAATTGAAAAAAAAGATTTATTAACGAAACTACCGTAGTATTCTCTGACGTAATTTACTTTTGTTTGTTTTCCAGTTTTTTTAATTTTTTAATTTTATGCCAAAAACGTTTGTTTCTTTTTCTACTTATTTCTTTGTCTAACCGCCTCTCTCTTTTTGTTTGTCTGTCTGTCTGTCTGTCTGTTCGTTTGTCTGTCTATCTATCCATCTATGTTTGTGTATTTGTCTGTCTGTCTCTTACTTTATTTTTGCCTTAATTTTATATTCTCTTTAAAAATTATAAAAGTTTTGAATGTGAGAGTTCTTTTTTTCGCGAAATGCTACAGTTTTGTCTATTTTCGTGTCTAGACAAATTATTTATACGATTTTTAGTATTATTTTTACTTTTTTAAATCAAACAAATTGTTTCCCCCATAATCATTATTCGTTTCGATATTGCCCCAGTTTTGTGATAGAAAAAGTGCATTATAATGACGGAGCTGAATTGAGAATGAGATTGATAAGCGCACACAATAATGATAAGTCAGTCTGATAAGCCGCCTTCTAAATGATAATGAATTGATTTGAGAATTTCTTGGCGCGCCACGTGATAAGCGGGAATGTGTGCTTTTCTCTCTCTTGATGACGATGATGATGCTAATGCTGATGATGATAAAGCTAACGCTTAATGATGTTGATGATGATGACGATGATGGTAATGATAATGATAATGCAGGCTGATATGCACGAAAAACTGTACAAATTCTAGACATTTCTCTTTGGGAATTTCGCTCGCTTTTCAACGATTTTTCTTCTTCCACATTTTTGCAATGATAAAAATGAAATTTTGTGCTAATTCTTGCCAATTTCGTAGTACTTGCACATGTGATAATGTTTTTATTGCCAGAACTAATCACAAAAATTATTCACTTCTCATATGTGTGTAGTTTCACTTCAATTTTACTTTACAGAATAAAAAATTAAAATAAATAAATATTAAAATACATTGAAAATGTTATAAAAGCCACTTTGATTTGCGCAAAAATTTATGACAATATTTGTGTTTGTTGAATTTTTGAAGGAAAAGAAAAAAGAAGCTACTGTAATTGCGCCTTCTAGTATCAGCGTTGCGTGCTCAACTCCGCCATCGAGGACATGAAATATTCGACTCGTCAAATATAATAAAATAATAAAAAAATTATATAATAAAAATCTTTTAATTTTTTTGGAAAATCCCCCAAAAAACTTGGTGAAATTTTTTCTTAAAAAATTTGACATATTTGAAAACTTACAATTAAAACAAATCGAATTTGTCAAATTGACAGATGTACACGACATATAAGTAGACGACATATAACAAATTGTTTTCATGAAAACATAGAAACCATTCACATATGTATGTATATGCACAACATTCACATAGTAAAGAAACATTCAAAAAAAAGTCATTCGCCCAATTTTTGACTTGTGACAAAACATTTTCGATATTTCATTTTTTCGCTTTTTTAATTTGTTATAATTATTTTTGAACTACATTCTTTGCACGAGAAATCAAAATAAAATTAAATTTTCACTTAAAAAAAGAATTTCATGTTAATTTGAATTGAACAATGATTTGAACATTGTGACAAAGCAAGTTACCGTAACACAGTTACTGTGGCAAAAAAGTACTGTGACAAATCAAGTTACAAAGTCACCGTGACAAAGAAAGTTATTGTTACTAATATAAATTGCGAAAAAAGCTGGATTTTTTTGAGTGAGATCCTCGAAGACGAGTCTACGAGAAACAGGTGCGAAAAACACCTTAAAAGCAGTGTTGTGACTCGCGAGCGACTCACGAGTCGCGACTCAGATCGGAATCGGGAGTCATGACTCGCCAAAAACGACTCAAAAATGAGTCGGAATGACTCATCGACTCACGATTCAGAGAGTTTCATTTTTAAAAAACGAATCGCAAAAATTGCGAGTCATACGAGTCATACATTTTTTTCGACTCGTTTGACTCGCGAGTCATTGAGTCGAAAATGAAAAAGTGCGGCTCTTGACTCGCGAGTTGCAATTTTTGAAAATGAGGACTCGCGAATCGAATTTCAAAAAACGACTCGCGAAAAAAAATTTTCGCACGCGAGTCACGAAAACAACTACTCGCGAGTCATTTCGCGAGTCGCGAGTCGTTTTGCGAGTCGAATTAAGTTAAAAAATAAGTTAAAATACATACATACGTATACATATTATACATACATATATATGTAGGTCTTCGGCAAGGGGGCCAAGGGAGGGGGGTCCAAAATTTTTTTGGTTTAAATTTTCAAACGCTCATATCTCGGCCCACAGACGTCGGGGGACAAAACTAAGTATGTTTTTGGAACGCTCTCTTTTGGTATAATACTTCTATAAAAATTAAAAAAATGTTTTTATTGAAAAACTTGAACAAAAAAATTTCGCGCGCAAGCGCGAATTTTTTGGAAAAGCATTTCCGAGTATAGATAAAAATTATGCACCACATTTTTTTAAAGATTTTGTATGGAACTAAACATTTTTTTGCTTTCTTACGAGCCTCCCAAAAAATTCAATGAAAAAACCGCAAAATGCCATTGCGCGATGAAAAATTACGTATTTTTCCTTTAATTTGCTCGATTTTTCCCTTTCTTTTTCCACCCGCCCAAAATTTTTTTTACCTTAGTCCCCCCTTTGCTCATTTTTTGCGCGATGGTTTCTAATTTTTGACCCGGTGCGGCGCGATGGGGGAGGGGGTCAGACCTCCCTTGCCCCTTGCCTGAGTATGATATAGGTATGTCGTTTAGCGTCGATTTCTGCCGCGCAATTACGTAATTGATTTGTTGTAAACATTACAATTTTTTGTACGTTATTTCTGTTTTATTTCAATTTAAATGTTTGCAATTTCTTAATCAAAAAATTCCTATCAAATTTTTTCAAATTTATTATTTATTGTGTCTCCGCATCTTTAAGCAAACAAAGAGAGAGAAATAGAGACAAGAGAGACAAAATATATAGACTTAGAGATAAAAAGAAAAGTAGAGAAAGAAAAAGACAGAGAAAGAGGCAGATAAGAGAGATGTGAGAAAAAGAATAAACAAAGTGCAAAATTGTCACATACTTTCATAAAAAGAAAAATTTGAAATTTTTAAACTTTAAATTAATTTGCATTAATTTGAGAAAATAAATTTTTATTATTCAAAATGATTCAAAATTGCCTTTTGTTAAACTTTTGAATTAAAAATTTCTTTTCAAAACCAACGCAATTGCGAATGCTTTCTTTTAAGTCATTTTTGCTTTAATTTGAAAATTTAAATTTAAAAATACAAAAAATGATATCATAAGACTACGCTATTTATACATATTTTCCATTTTTGTTTAATAAAAACGTTCGAATAAAAAAAATTAAATACACAGATTAGTCATAATCTCGACATCAAATTATTTTATTTTGTATAACCTAAAATTGAATGAAAAATTATCATGAAATTGCGTTGATATTTATTAAATGGTAAGTTGATTGATATTTTTAAGTTTAATTGATACATTTATGGCATTTGCACACTTACGGCTCATTGCGCCAACTTGCAAATTCCGAAATGTATCCGCACTTTTTCCAAAAATGCATATTAAAAATGCCAAAACGCATGTAAATGATGCATTTCGGGTATGCAATGAATCCAATTATTTTGGCTAAAAGTCTGGGACAAAATGTAGCACTGGTCCCAAGCAAAAATGTTTTTATAAGTTTCCCAGATGCCTACCAACGAGAATATGAGTACGGAAGAGGGCGACGAGGAACACAAATTCGAAAATATCAGCTCAAAAATGGAAAATGAGTTTTTTCCTGACAAAAATTACAATTATTATACTCTGAAGTAAAATAATGATATCAGGGAATATCAATGAGAATGATATCTCAGTGAACGTCATTGTCGTGATTATCAATTTTATGTATTATATTTTAAATTAAAATTTTAACTTTTGTAAAAGATTTTCACTTTACTTTGTGTTGGCACTGCCAAACGAGTATGTATAGAGGGGGGGGGCGGGAAAATTATATAATTAGCAGTGCAAAGTTTGCACTCTTAGCAACAAAGAATTTGTTTTGGCAATTTTGAAAATTTTAACTTAAATTCTGAAATATTTACTCTAATTTAAAGTGCAAAAATTTCAAAAATGTGAAATTAAACATAAATAAATACAAATCTACAGTAGCACGCTTCTTACAATGCTAAAAGTGCAAACCGACAATTTTATAGCGACAATTTTTTTCGCATTGGCAAATTCCGTAAATTAGCACAAATTGACAAAAGCACGAGATTTGCAAAAAAAAAACAATGCAAAAATTTGTACTTGACAATTTTCACCTCATTTATAAATTTCGTTAAAAATTTGTTTTTACAATGCAAATTACAATTGTCAGGCTGTAATTACTGTGTACTTGTATATGTATGTACAATGCGTAAGCAATTACGGTGTGCAATTTGCAATTTCCTTGTTTAACCAAAAATTTATTTATTTTGGAAGAAAGCTTCCTTAAAATGAATTACTGTAAATTTTACATTAAGCATTTTTATTTGTGTGCTAAAATGGTGTTAAAATTGGCATTTTTGCATAAAAATTTTCCAAAAACATAAATAATTTTAATTTTTATATTTATTAATTTTATGAAATATTTAATACAATATTTTTCATTTAAAATAAATATATTTTTGAAATGTATTTACAAATATTTAATACTAAAAAATATATGATTAAAATATATATTAAAAATATATAAATACAAATCTACAGTAGCACGCTTCTTACAATGCTAAAAGTACAAAGCGACAATTTATATTTTATAAATTATATATTTTTAAGATACATATGTATATAATTAAAATTTTAATTATATATTTTTAAGATACATATGTATATAATTAAAAAATTAGATTAAAAATATAATTAAAACATATAATTAAATATTTATTTAAAATATATATTTAAAGTATTTATTAATGCAGAAAAAAAACTTTTTTTTGATTATTTTTGATTTTTACAAATTTCTCCAAATATTTTAATTTTTCCCTAATTTATTTATTAAAAAAATTATTTAATAAAATTTTAAATACAAATTGCCAAACAAAATACAAAAATTTTTGTAAAAATATTTGAGAAACAGCAAATTAGAATAGCAAAATGTTTGACAGATTATGGTGGCTTTTGGCTTTTTTTGTCTTTAAATCAGGTATATATGTGAACATACACATATATGTGCATTCAAATAATATGTACATGTATATGTATGAAAACTATTCCGCTTTCCCACCACCTCAACCATTCTGCATTTGCACGCGTTTCGCATTTGCAAGTGCTGCAAAAACGTTCAACGAGAACAATACAATTGGCAACAACACAGAATGACAATTTTTCACTTGTCAGAAAGAAAAAATGAACACAAAACAAGAAGTTTTTGTCATTTACAAAACAAAAAGCTTTTACAATTAATTTGCAAATACAATTAATTTACAATTACAAATAATTTTCAAATACATTTAATTTACAATTACAAATAATTTTCAAATACATTTAATTTACAATTTAATTCCTGTTTTTGCTCAAATTCTTGAACTTTGCGCAATTTCATTATGCAAAGTTGGCGGCTAAACGTGATTTCGGCAATTAAATTTTCTTCGGCGCGCAAATTTGTAAAGAAATCTTTCTTTTCGTTTTCAAAATTGACACAATAAAGTTTTCTTTTATTTTCGAGAATTTGCAGCAAGTTTGTAAAAAAATTATGAGAAAAAAAAATTTGAAATAATTTTTTAATTAAAAATTTTAATTTGTTCAAATAAAAATTTTCCACTTTTACGCGTGAAAAGTTGCAAATTCCTTAAATTTGCTTTGTAGTTGTTTGTAGTTGTGTGGCAATTTTGTCTTTTTTGCCAAATTCTACGTGAATATTTCTCCTACGTGAATTGGCAATTTGCACGTGAATTGTTAATTTTTTTTGCTTCGCCAATGCAAATTCATGCAGTTTAAATATACAAATTAGAAAAAAAGTTATGTATATATATTATTAATGTTTATTAATATTTATCAATATATGTATTATTAATACATATTTATTAATATTTATCAATATATTATTAATAGTTATTAATATTTATTAATAATATATGTGCAAGTTCTAAAATAGACAAAGTTCGCAGTTTTTTGCAATATTGCAATTTGCAATTATGCAATTTGCACATTTGTAGAAGTCGACGGCCACCCTTTTTCCCTTTTTTCGTTTCGTTCGGTTTTGACGTGGCCAAAAAGCAAAAAGGAAGAAAAAAATTATGAAAAAAGATAATTTTTTCCCAAATGTTTCCTTTGCTTTCTCCGCGTTCTTTTCCGCTTTTTTCTTTCTTTCCGGTTACACCAAAAAGTTTCGAAGAGAAGTGAAATTGCCGATGGTGGTGGGGTGGGAAGGGGGGGGGGAAGTGAATTCGATCTTATCTCGGAGCCACTTCGGCCCCACCCGGTCACGTGAAGAAAAAATAATTTTTTTGAAGGTCACTTTTCAGTTTTCGTCAATTTGCAGTTCCGATTATTGTGAACTGCAAATTGCGGGAAGAAAATAAGATCCGTACTTTGTTTTTGCTGCAAATTTTGTTTCCTTGTTTGCAGATTTGCAAAATCTGAGCTGCGAACTCAGTGAAGTGACGGCGATGGTAAGAAGTACTACCGTATTTTCCAAAAATAATTTAGCGAACGTTCATCGAATATTGTAAGATATTATAATTATTTTTTATTTTGATTTTTTAAATTATTTATCGATTGAATTTGCCTATAAGAATTGAAATGTCAAAATCCGCTTTTATTGGCAAAATCTGCTTTTTATTTGCTCTCGATTTTTGGCACTCGATTTTCGGAATAAAACCCCCAAATTTTTCTTTCGAATCCGCTCAAAAGCGCAACCAAAACCAAAGATGACGAGAAAGGGCAAAGACTGAACGAGATGGAGATGGCGAGAGAAAACAGAGCGCAAAAGTGAAAATGCATTAATAATTACGAATTTTGAAGGTCTTTTTACACAAAAAATTCCGAATTTCTCCCCCTTTGGCGATTAATTGGCGTTTTAATTCAATTAGCGCAAATTGGCCGGCCGGCCGGCCGATCGACCGGCCAATTTGCGCTAATCTATGTTCCGAGATAAATGCGTGAGAACTTACGTGAAAATTTTGTTTGTGTTTTGTTTGTTTATTTTTTAGTGAAATTGAGAGAAAGTGACAATTGTAAATTTGCAATTTTTTATTTTTGCAATTTTAAGGCATAGTTGAGCTTTGGCGTTTTGCGAATTTGCAAAAACAGGAGTTTGGTTGAGAAAAATATGTTTAATTTAGCCAAATGTTTGGTGTTACGTGAAATGTCGTTTCATTTTCACGTTTTTCACGCGCTATTTGCGCTTTTTTTCATTATGAAATTTCTGAAATAGAATTTCATGATTGAAATAGATTTTCATAAAAAAACATTTAAATTAAGCCACCCTCTTAAAGAAAATGTGCTAAACTTTATTTATTTCAATAACAATGCGATGTTTGATTATTATTATTATTAATATTATTTTTATTATTGGCATTGCCTATAAGGCAGTTTTCAACCATTCGCACCAAATCGGAAAAATTCAAAAAAGTTAGAAAATGGGTCACACCTGTTGCTGGAATCCAACCAAAATCAACGCTTGACCATCGATACATCTCCGCTAGTGCGATAGCAGAAAAAAACTTTTGAATTGAATTTTGCAATTGCTTTTTTTTGCAATTGTTGGAAAAAGGTCATCGATAATAATCAAAATTATTTTCAAAAAAAAGACTGTTTTGTTAAAAAGTTATTACCCGACTAAATAAATTAACAACATTAAACTTAAACTTTCTCCTAAAATGATACATTTGACTTAATTTTGACAAAAATTTTTTTTAATTACTTATGGGTCGGGTTGAATTGCATAAAAAATTTCTTCAAAATTTTGAAAATTTTCGAAATTTTCGAAAAAATGGCCGATTTTTCGAAAATCGAAAGGAAAAAAGACCGAAAATCGAAAATTGTTACACCATACATATGTATGTATCTGTTCAGTTGCGATTATATTAATTAGATTAGTGCAAAAATTTTCAACTGCTTTCCTGATATTATCATGATAATCTCATACACAAACTAATGTGATTGATAGAGGAAGTTTCGGGCTTACAAGGTCAAAATTATCTTCGCCAAAATTAGAAAATTATTAAATTTTTTGCATAAAAATTAAATTTTTTTATTTTCTAAAGTTCTGCAATAATTTTTGAGCTGTAACATCAAAGCCACAGCTGTCGCACAGCGCTCTGATTAGACTCAATTTTGCCATTGCTAAAAAAGACAGATGGCAATTGCAAATTTGGATATTGATTCTTGATTAAACAGTTGGATGGATTCAAAACTTAGCTGTTTCCCAAAGTTTGCTTTATTTTATTCACAAAGTACAGGGTGACCAGAAAAAACCCGGACAAAATATAATTCATCCTAACACGAAAGTATTGTACCGTAATAAAT
>SAUE01000047.1:12877-45420 GCA_009724625.1 Deladenus siricidicola
TTTGACATCCTAAAAATACGACGAAACAAGTTAGCATAAAGTCGAAACTTAACACACTAGTACATAAAAACAAGAATCCGGTGAAACAAAAGTTAATTTATTACGGTACAATACTTTCGTGTTAGGATGAATTATATTTTGTCCGGGTTTTTTCTGGTCATCCCTGTAAATAAAACATACAAATTGACAAAGTTGTAAAGCCTCAAACTTTTGAATCCGCTGTTTGAATCCGGGAATTCAATCGGATTCAAGACGGCTTCAAGTCCCAGCACTGCAGACAACAGTGCGTGGGCCCGGCACGTCTTTCATTACTGGAGGAAGGGTTGGAAACCTGGCTGAAGTGAATTTTGGCTTTGAATTTTCGTAGAATTAAAAAAAATTTTTTTTCTTACTTTTTTAAACTAACTAAAAATAAATAAATAACTACAAATAAAAATTTTTTTAATATTCATGAAAAAGCAAAGCTAGCAATTCGCTTGATCTCGAAGCTTGGAGATGAATTCGGATTCATTTTTGCGGATTCAAGTCAAAGAACTGTGCGTATGTCACATACCTTATCTCCGTATCCGATTGTGCAAATTGTGATGAGTGCCCTAAAACAAAAATTTTCAAACTTTAGATCGATTTGATACAAAGTTCTCGGATTTCAAAAAAAAATTCCACACACAACCCCCCCCCCCCCAATGATCCGCAGACTTTCAGACATTTCTCCCAGCCTTCATATTCGCTTTACTAAGATCGGAGCCCAGAGTTAATTATGTTTTTAGGCTCAAATTTTTCTAATGGCACTAACATTCTTAAAGACATTCGAAATTATCCAAAAACATTCAAAATTTCTTCATGGAGCTACCCTATGACTCCGTCATATATACATATGATAATAATAAATGAATAAATGTTTATTCATTGTATAAACTCACCACCAAAGCCCCGACGGAATGGAGGTGAACTCGTTCTTCGGGTTGTTCTCGATCCGCTCCGCGTAGAACACCAACGCCGCGAACACAACAATCGCCAAACTCACGAAAAACACCAACAACAACAACTCTTGTGCCGACGCCTAAATTGTGAATATATTTTTATTTACATATGTACCAGGGCTGGGCCGCAAATAAATTTCATTTGCGAAAGCCGCAAAACCGCAAATCGCAAATAAATGTTTATTTTCGCAAACCGCAAATTTTTTATTGCAAAAAAATTTTTTTAAGAAATTTTTATTGGAAAATTCGTTTACTGATATCCCCGCAATAGGATCAATAATAAAAGTCTACATCGCGGATTTGAAAAAATAACTGGTTCCCATTTTTCAAGCTTTGCGAAAAATTTGCGAAAAATAGCCGAATTTTCGCAAATCGTAAATCGCAAATTTTTGCTGAAAAAAGCCGCAAAACCGCAAAGCCGCAAACCGCAAATTTTACCACCCCTGATATGTACATATATATAAAAAAAATTTTAACTTTTTAGTTGAAACAAAATTCATTTCAACTTTTCAGTTCAGCTTGATTGTGTTCACTTCAGTTGCTAATGCTTTTGGCCGCAAACTTGCTGCAAATTCAAGTTTTGAACCTAGTCAACTCTTTCTTTCACAAAGCTTTTGTTAGATTTTTGCAAAAAGGTGAATTGG
The DNA here is from genome assembly GCA_009724625.1 of Deladenus siricidicola. Lineage (NCBI taxonomy): Eukaryota > Metazoa > Nematoda > Chromadorea > Rhabditida > Sphaerulariidae > Deladenus > Deladenus siricidicola. The sequence continues at coordinate 14,502 of SAUE01000047.1, forward strand.
TGTACTCCATATTTCTACGCAAATGAAATTCATTTCAACTTCCAAACTTCGAGCCATATTTGCAATTTGCAATTGAGATTGAAAAAAGTTCAAATTGTGCAACAACTTTCTCCAAAATCCTATTACGTAATTCTGGCTAATGTTTTGAACGGAGTCGAGACAGTTCATATCAAAATTCAATTAAAGAAAATTGCAAATTTGGCACTGCAAATTGCAAATTTAACACTGCTATCTGCATCTTGCAAATTGGCATTTTTTACTCTTAATGCAAATTGACACACACTAGTTGGAATTATTTTCTTTGCCAATAATAATTGACGCCTATGATCCTTCATTCATAGTGTTTTTTTCAATTTACAGTGCAAATTTGCGCTTTTTAATGCCAAAACTTGCAATTTGCAATACCAAATTCGCAAATTTCAATGCTATATTTGAAATTTGCAATGCAAAATTTTGCAATTGGCAGTGTCAAACTTGCAATTTTCTTTAATCGAATTTTGGTATGAACTGTCCTAGTATGAACCGTACGAAACCCGTTTTGAACCTATTTAAGCTTACAATTTGCAAATTTATATAATGTATCTCATTTCTGTAAAGGCGCACGCAGCGCCGGGCAGGAAGCGGAAACCTTGTTATAAAAAAATTGAAAATGCCATAAAATTTGTCAATTTTTTCCGGTAAAATTGAACAAAACTTTGAACCCCATAAAACAAGAAAAATGTTGAAAAAAGTGAAACAACTTTTGATACTGTAGTATGTGGCATTTATGTATGTGCGTGTGTGTGTGTGTGTGTATTGTCTATGTGTGGCCGTTCGCGTAAGCGGCGACGGACACATAAGTAAATATAATGGGCGTTCCTCTGAAAAAGTAACGAGTGAGCTGATCTCACTCGATCAGTCACTCTAACGAAGATCAGGACAGCCAAACGGCTGGCAACAGAGCCGACAGGCTTTGCCTATGTCCGTTCAGCTGGCGTGTGCTGGCTAGCTCATGAAAGAGAACGACTCATACGTATTTTTAAAGGGGTTCTCGTCTCGCAGATTCGAATAATAAAGCATTAATAAATACAGTAGTAGAGCTGCAAACAAACGAACAGCGATCACTACAATACAAATTGAAAATATTGCTTACGTCAACGCCACAACTAACGCCAAACACCTCAAAATTGTTCGTTTTAAGCTAAATTATGGTACTTTAGCTATCAAAGCCAAATCTTACACGAAGCTTGGCTTACGGTCGAGCCAAATTACCTATAAGTTTCAGAGCGGATCGATGCATCGGTTCCCAACATATGGTCAAAAAAATTTTTAAACTGAAATCATTCTTACACACTGTATGAATAAAATGAACTAATCAAACTGAACTAAAATAAAGTAAAATTTTCTCCTTAAATTTTTGAACCCATTCAATTTTACACTTTTTGCAATTTGATATAAGAAATGTAATTTCTGATAGCGAGGTACCATATCCCATCCGTGGCATACCTTATTAAAAATTGAAAATTTTCTCCCTAAAAATAGAAAAAACTTGAAAACCTTATAAAAGGTTTTAAAAATGTTTTAATTTTTAATTAAACCGTTTCGGTTTAACGATGTTTTCCTTTTGTTTTGTTCAAATGAAATTCATTGAAAATTGTTCGAACTTTTTAAACAAAATGAAAATATATTAATACAATAATATTTAGAAAACATCAAAGCGCCCCACAGCTTTTTTCGACATTCTATCACGTAAAATTGCTTTTTGAAATTTTGAACCTATTCAACGGAGGAACCCATCGTTTAGCCTTCGAAAAACAAAAAAAAATATCCGAAATAAACATTCAACAATCTATCACGTATTTTGAACCCATTCAACATTACACCATGCCAGTTTATATAAAGAATTCAATCTCTGTTGAAACGGTGGCAACGGAGATACTCGACCGCAAAACCTTATTATTCGAAAAGAATTAGCTGCACCAATGTCCGAAATGAACATTTGATTTTTACGGTGATTTTTTGTCGTTTCTGTCGTACATTTTCTATTTTTAGCTCAAATGACATTCATTTCAAGTTTTAATTTCAAGTTTTCAAATACAAATCACATTTCAAGTTAATTTGAAAAAGATTCAAGTTTATAATGAAGTTCAATTTGAAGTTCAATGAAGTTCAATTTGAAGTAGAAACGAAGAAATAGAAATGAATAAGCGCGTCACAACTTTTTAAATTTTGAACCTATTCAAGATTACACCCTGCAAGTTTATATAATGTATCGAATTTCAGCTGAGGTGCTGCCGCGCTTCTGCGGTTGTTCCTTCGAAAAACCATTTTATGAAAAACAGATGTACCAATACATCACGTAAAATTCGTTTTCAAATTTTGAACCTATTCAATTTTTCACCATGCAAGTTTATATAATGAATTGAATTTCATTGAGAACGGGCGCTCGGAAGTTACCCGACCGGAAAAACTTATTATTGAAAACGAATTAGCTGTACCAATGTCCGAAATGACTATCGTACATTTTCTATTTTTAGCTCAAATGACATTCATTTCAAATTTTCAAATACAAATCACATTTCAAGTTAATTTGAAAAAGATTCAAGTTCCCAATGAAATTCAAAGTTATGAAGAAAGAAACGAAAAAAAATAGAAATGAATAAGCGCGCCACAGCTTTTCAAATTTTGAAACTATATTGAATATTACACCCTGCAAGTTTATATAATGAATCGAAATTCTGATAAGGCGGAGGAACCATTCGTTCGGAAAATCTTATTATGAAACAAATTAGCTGTACCAATATCCGAAAAATAAACACTCAACAATCATCTATCGTTTTCAAATTTAGAACCTATTCAATATTTCACCATGCAAGTTTATATATTGAATCGAAGATTGACACATCCATACCGAAAACCTTATTATGAAAAAAGTTAGCTGGACCAATCCAAAAAAGAAAATTTTTTAATTACAATATTTTCCATGTTTTTTGAGGCAATTAATGCACCCAACTCATATGTACCTAATATGTATGTATGTATGCGGATACCTTGAACGTCTGAATGAGGACTTTGAGGCCGGAGAAGTGCTTTGTGAGCTTGAAGAGGCGCAGAATGCAGACGATCGAGAGAAAGTCGATCGTGTCCGCCGAGCCTTAAAGAATTTATCTTTTTAATTTGAGATTTTGCCAACTTAATTTACGGAAAATTACTGTTCCCAAATTACAGTAATCTCCAGGAATGTTCCAACAACAAATTTATGAAGAGCAAAAAGTAGTTAACGGTGTGAACGGTGCAACGATCGATCGTTCCGTAGCGCTTTATTATACCAAATTCACATTAATTAATCGGCTAGGTTACAAATTTTCCAATTTTTACAACATTTTTCGTTTATTTTTTAAATTTTATTTAATTTTTCTTCTTTTTTTTGCACACATTTACTTTTAAAATTCTTACATTTCGTAAAATATTTTAAACTTATTCAACTTTAAATTTTGCAAATTTATATAAAAAAGCAAACTTTTTGTGAAGGGGGCAGTGGCTGCGTAAAAGCATGGTCATTATTTAAAAAAAAATTTTTTATAAAGCTATAATTAAGGCAAATTTTAATGCGCAAAAAGTAGGAACTTTACGATGGTCTGCAAACTTCTTGGTTCCTCCAACACTTTTTTATACTAAATCAACATTAGACAATCGCCTAGGTTTAAAATTTCCCAATTTTTCTAACCTTTTTTTGGAATATTTTTCACATTTTTTGCAATATCGTAAAATATTAAACCTATCCAACTTTTAAATTTATATATTATAACAAAGCATATTTTTTTAGAAGTGCGCGGTTCACCAAAGTCGTTATTCAAGTTAGTCTTTTACAATTTTTTCCGCAAAAAATACATGATGAAGGCATGGAAATGTCAAGTACATGAAAAAAATTATAAGACACAAATGTGTAAGTGAGGCAAATGTTTATCCGCAAATGTCGGGCACATCATGCTTTTGTGTATTATGGCATGATTCACTGCAACATGTGTATATGTATGAATGTATGTGTGTGTGTTGTGTATTAGGATAGTGGGTTACCGTTGTGGACGAGAAGGTCGTTCGTGAGCCAGTCGAGGTAGAACGACGCCGTCGCCACCAAGTCGATTACGGTAAGCGGCGCGCTCAAAAACTTCGACAAACACGGCGCGAAAAGCATTCTCAACACCTGCAAATTTGAGACAATTTGCAAATTTGAGACAAAATTTTGGACAAACAGCAAAGCACAATAGCTACATCACAAACTATGGAATTGCTGCAATTATAATATTATATACATATATATGTATTAGCAATTTAAACCTAATCAACATTTTCATCATTCAATTTTATGAATAATTAGAAATTCATCAAACCGATGTATGTATTAATGACAAGCGGAGTCCATTAAAACGGAAAAATAATTATTTGCGATTTTTTCAAAGTAAATCTACGATTCGGATAAATCTAGAAAACGAAAAAAAACTAATTCAACGCTCCTTGCAGATATTTGGCAAACGTCGCCTGCTCTTTTGCTCTTTTTTATGTGTCAATAAGTAAAAAAAAATTTAATAGGTTCAAAAATGAGTTGTTTTTGCACCTATTCAACTTTTTATTCAAATTTCTTATATATGTAAATTTTGAAGAACAGATCGAGAACAAGAATAATTTGTACTACTGCTGTCAAATTACAAAGAAAGTTAAAAAAGTGACAAAAGAAATAAATAAAAAAGTTTTTTTTTAATTTTTTAAAGTTTAATTAAAATTATCCACATTTTTCAACAAAAATTTATTTTCTACCAAAAAATTTTTGAAAAGCTAGAAAAAACCGGGGATGCAGTCTCCAACGTCCCATTCTTCAACAATTTTTTTCGATTTTATACGCCAATCATAATGAAAATTAATAGGTTTAAAAAATAATTTGTTTTACACCTATTTAATTTTTTGTGCACTTCTAATAAATCCAAAAATTTCTGAAAGTGTGTCGAGACAAATTCCAAAATATACAACTTTTTATCTATATAATTTAACTGCGGAATTGTTTTATTTTGTCAATGAATCAGTTATTGTTTTACTCGTCAACTATGTTTGCACCTTATTCATCTGTTAAAGCGGGATGAATAGTAGTTTATGTCTCTGTGGTTAGAGGTGTCCGTGCAGCTTAATTGCACGGCCACCCGGTTTGGCCGTGTGGCACGGCCACGAATTCCACCACGGTCCATTCCCTTTTCCACGGACACAACATTATCCAACGTTTTGCATTAAATTTTTAACGAAGAATTGTTTTAAACTTGCAATTGCCGCATACATTGTACTAGAAGAAAGTAATTATACTACACAATTCGACCCAACTCGGTTCAATTTTATGCGCCAATAAGAAATTTTTTTAATAGGTTCAAAAAATAGATTGTTTTTACACCTATTCGACCTTTTGTACGAATTTCTAACATATTCAAATTTTAGAAAATATCAATGGAAATGCAATCGGAGGATTTACACCAAATTTTTTTTGGAAATTGAAGTCAAATTGCTAAAAGAGTAACTCTCTTCACTATTGGATTGAAATATGTGGCTGAGTGGGAGGGTTAATGTTTTGGTGAGGGGGGTGGGGGGGGATAATCGTTGTATATTTTATGCAAAAACTGTTATTCTTATTCATCGCCATTACTGTCCAACATCGGACTAGGTTGCACCTTATCATCCAATAAATTGTAATAAAATTAAAATAATTTTTCTAAACTTGCAATTGCCAAATACTGTAGCTTACAGAAGCAACGGAATTGGCCGAAGCCAGGTCACAGCTAATCACAGCTATAAAAAATTTGCTTTTTTTTTGTCAACTAACAAAAGCGAACCAACTCAAATGAGAAGTAAATGTTGCAGATCAGATCGACGTGAAAGAAGGCGGGATGCGGGCTGGTGAAGTGCTTGAATGTGGCTATCGTACGCTGGTAGGGTAGGCCGGCGTCGCCACCGTAGCCGGCGGCGTAGTCATCGCCGACGTAGTCGCCGGCGGCGCGCGCCGCGTCGCCGGCGTACGGCGCCGGCTCGCCGCCGTAGTAGGCGTCCTCCACGGCGCCGGCGCCGGACGACGCGTAACGCAACGCGCCGTGATGACTGGTGTAGTAGGGCGGTGGCGTGCCACCGCCACCGGCGCCGCCGCCACTTACGTTGTGCGCGCTAATTTCGCGCAGCGCGGCTGCCGCCGCCGCGCTCATCGCCGCCTGCAGAATCGCCGCTGTGGAGAATGTGGGCTGCGGCGCGGTGAGATTACTTTGAAACGACGAATTTTGATTTGCGCCCGCCGCCGACGCGGCGTCCGACGCGTTCGGCGCGTTGGTGGCGCGTCGCATTTTAGAGCGGCCGTTTTGAAGGCCGTAAAAGTAATTGGCTAAAACATTTTGTATATCGCGCGCAAATCGATAATTGTTATTTAAAGTTGTCGGATTTTTGCCCATAACAATGCTGAGCGAGCGTTGGCGGACTTTTCCGCCCCGAAAAAAGACATTTGCGCCCTGAGCGAATCTGGGGCGCAAATGTCCCCATTTTTCAGACTTTTGCACCCCAGCAATTTGCGTAAGTGTCTGGGGCGCAAAAGTCCGAGGCGCAAAAGTCGGGCAACCCGGAGCGAGGCCGCTAATTGACTTGAATCAGAAATTTCTTTTCAGTTTTTTGCATGCAAAATGCTCGGCGCTAAATGCCAAACATTCATTAAAGAAGCACTCACGTCCGGACAGCGAGGGAATCCGGAAGGAGGGATGCGTCTTCAGCACGAACGAAATGATGTTTGTGATGACGAAGAAGACGGAACAGCACGAAATTACCTGTAAAAATAAAACGGAATTAATTATTTAATCTGCGTCGAGCCCACAAAAATTGGTGAACCGAGCCCTGGGAGCGAGGTCATGTGTGGCGGTCTAAAAATTACCGTAAACTCACTTTTGATCTTCAAAAATGGCACATTTTTATTGAAAATTTTTTAATTTTTTGCAATTTATTTTATCAAATTTATTTATTTTTTCATTTTTTTTCAAGAATTTTTTCTTCAAAAATTGTTTAATTTTTTGAGTTTTAAACCTGCTCAGTTGTTCAGTAAATTTTTTTTATTGCCTGTGAGCGTTTTGAACGGAGTATTAAAAATCAAAATTTTTTTAATAATTACACGATCACAATGGTTTTTATCAAAAACCATAAATATTGAACCTGCTCACATTTTCGAAAACCTTTTTATTTGACATTTTTCGGATTTCTGGCGAAATCCGCCAAAAAACAAATACGACAAATACTTTTAAATTTATTTTTATATTTGAAGCCTAAATCCTCACATTACCCACCGCCACTTTCTTTCAGTTTTCACCCCTTTCCGACGCCTATTTTAATCTATTTCCCTCTCCCCACGCTACAATCCCAGGACTACCTTCTCCAACACCTATCTTAGCCTCCTAGCACTCCCTCACATCACACATTCCCCTCCCCCGATCGGCACTCACCCTAGCGTATCGCGACGACCACGGCTCGTCGAAGAGCGCCCACAGCTTCGGCTTCACCTTCTGCCAGCGCGAGAGCGACGCGTTGTGGAAGTCGTCCTCCCAGCCGAACTTTTTCGCCACCTCCTCCTGGGTGAGCGGCTCGGACGAGTCGAGGTCGAGGCTCTCGATCACCGCCAGCGTGTCCTGCGTGTCCCTAAAGAGAAATTTTGATATTAAATCAAAATCGAAAGTTTAGAAACTGAAAAGAAATATGTATAACGCCCCTATTTGTAGATTTTTTAATTATTAGTCCCAATTTTTAGTTGAATAACAATTTGACTTGAAAATAATGAATTTCAACAATCGACAATTGCAAAAAAAAATTACAACAATTTAAAGCTAGCAAACTATTTAATGGAAATTTGGTATAAAAAAATGATTTTACTGTCGGATGGCGCCGTGGTCAAGATAATTTTCATCACGTTATTTTTCAAAAATGTTATAAAAGTTATAACAGTAATAAAATAACAGTAAATGATTTTTGCAAAAATTTTTTTTTGTGGTTGGCGAGATTTTCGCATATTAAATTTATTTTTGACCCACCTTACGATAAGGCACATAGCGGACTGTGGTTATTCCTTTCAATTTTCGGTACATAGTAGGGATGAGCAAATTTTCGAATATCGATTATCTGTGTTTTTTCCCTTTTTTCGATTTTCGAAATTTGATTTTCAAATTTTTCAAACTCCTGATATCTGCAAACCGGATGTGAAAACACACATACGTCGCTGGCTTTCGCTGGCGTACTCGGATTTATTATACAAAATCCTATATAAAATTATCAAAAATAGTAATAGTCTCGTCAATGATTCGTTTTTTTGGCAAAAATATTTTTCGATTTTTTTGAAATTATCGATTTTCGGAATTTCAAATTTTCTTTTGTCTCACCCCTGATACATACTAGCGATGAGTCGAAAATGAATTTCTGATTTCGAAAATCGAAAAACGAAAATCGAAAGATCCTCATGATTTGGAAAATCGAAAATTTCAAAAATAAAATTTCGAAAATCGAAAGAAGAAATTTGTCGAAAATCGAAAATTTGGCAAAATTTTTTCTCATTTCGACCTTTATTCCCATAAAAATGTCAGTTTGAGTTAATTTTGACTATATTTCTTCAAAAAATCACTTATGGATGAGGTTGAATTGAACAAAAATTTCAAAAATGGCTAATTTTTCGAAAATCGAAAGGAAAAAACACCGAAAATCGAAAATTTTCTCACCCCTGATACATACGTACAAAATCCGCTTAGAAATTTCGTTGGCATTTACTTTATTTTTAAAAATTAAATATGGAAATCGCCGTTCAAGCCATACGACTCATGATAGTCCGTGGAAGGATAAGTGGATGTGAATGTGAGAGACTTTGCTAGGTTTAACATTTTTTTGTTTTCGGTTGGAACCTGAGGTTTCGCCCTGACCATCGCCATCGGCCATCTTGAGTGTGACCATCGAGATGCGACAAATTTATGCCATATTTTTGGCAATACAAATAAAAAAAGTGAATTTTTTGTTGATTTGTTGTGTGTTGGAGTAAATGCTCGGCTAAAACGCCCTCATTCGCTCACCTCCAATTCGTGTAGGTCATCCAGCAGCACGGCTCCACCTGATTCGAGTCGAGGCCCCAGAACTCGAGTTCCTCCTCGAACAGCGGTCCGCAAACGTCCACCGGGTAGTGAAGCTTGCCTGAATGTGCCTCTTTAAAAAAAAACATTTTAAATAACAACAATTTTGGAAAAGTGAGCAGGTTCAACTAAATTTCCACACTCCTAATCACATACATGTCAGGGGTGGTGAAATTTGCGGTTTGCAATTTGCGGTTTTGCGGTTTTTTAAGAAAAAATTTGCGGTTTGCAATTTGCGGTTTTGCGGTTTTTTAAGAAAAAATTTGCGGTTTGCAATTTGCGATTTGCAATTTGCGGTTTTGCGGTTTTTTAAGAAAAAAATTTGCGATTTGCGAAAATCAACCGATTTTTCGCAAATCTTGATCCTAGCCTAAGCCCCATGAGCTCGGCTTTTTGTGCGCGAAAAATTTACTTTAAATTTTTATGTTTTTTCTATTCTTTCTCAAAAAACACTGAATAATATCGAAAATGAATTAGTTATTCGAGAAATCAATCAAATATCCAACGGAGAACCAACCTGTCCTGTAGTAGTTGAGAATCATCGCGAACACGCCCGGATGTCGGTCGAAGAAGTATTCGTTCAGCACGGGATCGTAGTTGGTCAAATTCGGTGTCAGTCTGCAAATTATGTGTGTGTATACTGTAGTGTTAGATCCGAAACACACAACATTTTACCCCAAACACACTACATGCATGTATTGATTGTATACTTTTACCATATGATTGTTTATGTCCATGGGAAAGATGGAGATTACTGTGCTTTATAAACAGTTTTTTCTCGAAATTCTCACGGCTTCATATTAAAAAACAAAACAAAAAACTTTGAATTCCTCCNCGTGCGCATATGTCTCGTGGCGAATGCCGCCAATATTCAAAATTACGCGCCGCTCCGAATCCATGCACGGCTAAATCAAGAGAGTTGTAACCAATAGAAATATGTGATACGTGATACGGAACGCGTATTTTGTAATTTTTATTTTTTTACATTACTAAATGTTAAGATACTAATAAATAATAACAAAACAAATAATACATACATATACGCAAAAAAAATATTTCAAATTTTTTCACATTTTACCGAAGAAATTACGGTACTTTCAGCATTTTTTTCTCTTTCATAAATTTTTCATAAATTATAAGTCTTTTTTATGGAAGAAAATGCGTGGCTTTAGACATTTTTAATAGCAAAAAAAATTTTTGTTCGGAAAATATTTTAAAAGTTAATACAAATATTCAAATTAGCAACAACAAAAAATTGACCGTTAATTTCTGTTTGACAATATCGCAAAAAAAATTTTGACTAGGTTTGGTTTTTTTGAAAACTTACCACTTGAATATTTAAAAAAAATTTTAATAGTTTAAAGTCAAAAATTTACATGCAACAATCGTAAGTCTGATAATACACGCGCATAAAATTTGTTATATTAATTAATCAAAGCGCATAATAAATCAAACTAGGTCCAAATTAGAAAAATTTATTTTAGCAAATTAAGAACTGCAAAAAGCAGGCGGCTATAAATTCTGTAATCATTTAACAAATTGCATTAACAAATTCACTGGGTTCAATAAAAAAAATTATGAAAAGAAATTAAAATAAATTTCGTCACAAACAGGTGTATGTAAAAGATCAACATTCATTTTTATTTGAATGTATTAAATTTTTCTCTAGGTTTAATTAAAAAAACTAAAATTTGCAAACTTATAATTTGGACAATTTTAAAGCAAAAATTTAAATGAAAGACTCATAATTTCCGCGTATAACATTTGTTACATATTAATCAATTATAGCGCTAAATGAAACCGAATAGACTGAAAATTCCATTTTCTTACACGAAAACGAAATACAAAGCACAGACCAATGAATTTATATAGCAAATTGAATGAAACAACTTGACTAGGTTCATAATAAAACAAATATTTGAATGTACAAACATGAAGTAAATGAATTTTGATAAAATTAAAACTAATAAATAAAAATAAAAGATGGGCGTTTATTTTTACGTCGCAATGCAGTAAAAGTATTACAATACCATAAAAAATTTTTTATATCTACGTTTAATAAAAAACCAAAAATTGCCAAACTAACGTTTCGAAACCTTCATTTTTCATAAAACAATCACCGGTATCGAGATATTGCACGCACAAGCCGAAAATTTTGTCACATTAATGAATCATAGCGCAAAATGAAAGCGAATAGGTTCAAAATTGAAAAATTTATTTCAGCGAAATGAAGGCGAAGACCGCCGAATTCTGTAGTCACGTAAGAAATTGAATTGAAAAACGTGACTAGGTTCAATAAAAAAGAAATTTGCATGTAAAAAAGAAGAAATACAAATAAATAAATGTATTTTGTCCAAAACGACAAAAATACAAAAATGAGCGTTCCTTTCTAGCATAGAAAATTTTTTTTTAATATTTATTTTTCATTTAACGAAAAAAGGCAATAACCAAAGATTGCCGAACTTATTGTTTGGATAATTTCAATTAAAAATTTTAAATAAATGAATACTTGTCTCATTTGCCAGCGCCCCGAGCACAAAATGTGTGATACGGTAGTCAATCACACGGCAAAGTGAGTCACGATTCGACTCATGTTTTACGAATTTAAGGCTTTATTGGCCCAAAATTTAATGAATTGCTTTTTTGGAATCTGACGAGGAGCAATTTTGGTTGCCGTTTTCTGCGCAATCCACAGAAGCGTAAATATATGTATAAGAAACTCGAACAAAAAATTGAATAGGTGCAAAAATAAATCATTTTTGAGCTTATTAAAAATTCCTATATATTGGCGCATAAAGGAGAACCATTAAAGTGGGGCCGACGTCTGAAGGGTGCGCTTGAATATCGCTGCAAAAGATGTGATAGGTTCAAAATCAATAATGATAGATTATTTTACAAAGCTTTCATATTCAAAGTATGTTATTTACAAAAAAAACTTTTTTTTCATTACTAAGTAAAACACTATATTTTCTAGCTTTACAAATCATTTTTGGCATTTGGGATTGGCGGCTTTTCGCAGAATAAATAAACTTTTAAAAATTAATAAATAAATAAACAAAAAAAAGTGTTGCAGTGAAAACAAATTTTTTTCGCATTTTAAAAATTTGATAACAAAAAAAAACAAATTTGAATTTGTTTTTCCACTTCCAACCACACACATACAAATACACAAATGGAGAGACACACAGACTGACGTATACGCACACACACGCACACACACACACACACACTCACACACACACACACACACACACACACACACACACACACACACACACACACACACACACACACACACACAAATACACGTGTGTGTACGTGGATGCTTCTATATAAATTCATAATAACGTCAAAAAGGCATAAGTAATTTCACGTCGTTTAGTGTTTTGTGTGTGTGTGTGTGTGTTTTGCGTGTGTGTGTTTATTAGGTTTATGGGTATGTGAAATTTGGGAATTTAGTCATAGTCCTTTTGATTTATAAAATTAGCATATTTTGCATCGGAAAGGCCGGAATTTGCATAATTTGAAAAAAGTTCCTTGATAACTTTCTGAAACAATTTTGACTTTTTTTTTGGCTAAAAGGTCGAGAAAAACGGAGAGAATGATACTTCTCTCTGTCTGTCTGTCCGTCGTCTCTCTCCCTCCGTCTCTCCCTCCGTCTCTCTCTTTCTCTCTCTCTTTCGTTCTCTCTCTCTCTTTCTCTTCAGTCTACAGATCACATGGCGCCAAGCTGTCCCTGCGTCAAGGTGTCATTCTGCCCAAACATATACCGAATAAGTGTTAAAAAACGAACACAATCCCGAAACGAAGCTAAACACTAAGCAAAATAACATAACTCAAACAAACCACCCAAAAAATAACAACACGTGAAAATTTCATATATGCATGTACAAATCTCTGCGGAGAATCGAAAATTAACCAAACGTACACACAACCCGACCTTGTACGTATATAATTCGATATGCCGACCGTCAAATATCATAAATAATTTACTTTTTCTTATTAAAAATGGAACTTTCTATGCGATGTGCTATAACATTCAATATTTTTCTAGTTGGTTAGGTTCAAAAACAAGAATTTTTCGGGAATTTTAAAAGCCAAACATAAGACCAAATCAGTTGCATATTTTTAAAAGTCGAAAAATTTACTTAAATAAAATAAATATAATTTTGATAGGGAAATTAATTTTTTTTTACTTTTTTTGAAAAATGGAATAAATTTGCTTGGAAATACAAAATAATTAAATTTAATTTTGCTTTATGCTTAAAAAATGCTGGAACTAGCCATTATTCTCGCCTCTGAAGCCTATTATTGTACTTCAGAGATTTTTTAGTTGGCTAAGTTCAAAAACTAGCATTTTATTATAGAAACAGATCACATGAACAAAATCAGTTTTATTTCAAAGTTATCTTTGGAATTATGAGTCAGTTAAGTTAATCATGACCCAAACCGCAGCGATTCACAACTCAAAAAAAAAGGATACAAGTCACAGCTCTTACTAGTTAGTTTTCGTAGACAAAATATTTTTTAACAATTAAATTTTCGTTAATTATAAAAAGTATAGATCTCGAGCTAACAGCACCCCTTGCGACAAATATGACTGTTATTATATGTATTTCAAAGACCGTTTTCTTTGCTAGGTTCAAAATTCGCTTTTTGTGAATAGTGCTCTTTGTGGATGTGAATCAATTCTTCGCGCCAGAATCCCCTCCCAAGCTCAAATATAATAAAATCAGCACACGTTCAAGTGGAACTTCCACCAGACTTTCGTTTTGTGTGAGGATTTTGGAAATACCCTTTTCATTCATTAGGCAAAGAACACAAAAAAATAATTTTCAAAATCCGTCTCGAAACAAATTCGAAAAAGATTCCTCTTAATCATTGGCTTAAGTGAATCACATTCCGAGAATTAATTTGTGCATCCATTAGAGGACTCAACCTCAAAAAACTTCTGAGAAAGCCGGGTACACACGGCAAGTTGACGCAGGGTGAAAAAGGCACCAAGTGATTTGCAGACTTTTTATTGCAATTTGTATTAAAAACATCACAATGATAGAGCGGCGACTGCTCCACCAGTTGAGCCACGCGGACACCTCTGACCACGTGGACATAAATCACTATTATTGATCTCCCGCTCTAACAGAATGTGCGCAAAAGCAAAAGCACAACTTCAACGTCAAAAAGCGGAGGTGCAATTCATATCGAATTCTTACCAATTCATACCGAATTCGAGGTGCAATCAGTGAAAGTTGCACAATTCGAGGTGTATTCAGCGCGAGGGTGAGCTCTATTCGCTAGGGGATAGGGAGGGGGGGGGTGATCTATTCGGACCAAAAAAAAACAACAAACTGATGCCAAAAGTCACATCAAAACACACAAAAATTAAAGCTCAAAACGTAATGAGGTGGTGGGTGAAGATCGTTGTGGCGAACTTTACTCATATTTTCTCCCCCATTTCTTCGCTTACTCAAAAAAATATAATTTTTTTTGCTTAAATTTCGCTCATTTTTCGCTAATTTCAAGTAAAAAAGCACTCACGTAAAAGCTTTCGACACAAACCGTTTAGCCTTTTGCTGCTTTCCCCTCTCCAAAAACAAGATGGAAATGAGTCCATCTTATTTAATTTGTAATTTAGCCGTATTGTGTTTGTTGGCTGGCTAGCTAGCTACGTAGTGCTAGCCAGCCAGACGAAAAAAACAAAACAAAAAATGACACTAGCAGCAGAAAAAAGATAATGAAAAAATTGAAAAAAATGAAAAAATGGATGTGAAACCAAATTGGAAAAGAAATAATTTGTAAAACAGTAAAGCCAAAAAATCATCTACAGTGTAATCATCATGAAATTACACGATACAATCATCATAACTCATCAAAAGTTTTTTTTTCTACCGTAATCCTCAGTAAAAATAACGAAAAGATTAAAACAAAAAAATAAAAAGATTAAAATAAAGAAACTGAACAAATATTGTTTACAAGTTTTACAAAACATTAAAGCAATACAATGATAATCATGAACCGATAAAATTATCAAAAATTATGTATTTTATTCTACCGTAACCTTTATACCACAGTGTAACTGGTATAAGAATTTTTTTTGATTAAATTGATATCCTTTTGAACAAAGGTGACATTTCCAAACATTTCTGTATGTTCCGTTGTGGTCTAGTGGTTAGGATTTGCGGCTCTCACCCGCAAGGCCCGGGTTCGATTCCCGGCAACGGAAAATATTTTTTAAATTTTTTTTGTAATTTTTTTCGAAGCAGAATGGACGGTAATAGACATACAAATTCTAATTATCCAGCTACAGTTACTTGCCATATATGCACCTCTTTTCAGTACATAATGTGTACTACATATATTCAGAAAACGGTACAAGGAAATTGCGTAGAGTAAAGAGTACCACGAAAAATTAAAATACAAAATGAAAATTTTATTATCATAAAGTAATAAAAGGAGGAAATATGCTTTTTTAAAGCAAGTGAAGCAAATGAAGCAAAGTTCATGTATTTCTCAAAGTATGAAATTATCTCAAAGTATGAAATTGATGTAAATTAAAAAAATAATAAAATTAAATGTGTGTAACATAATAATTTTTAAATAATTTTGTTACGATCTATTTAGACGTAAATAAATAAAATAAAAATAAAATAATAAGATTAATTATGAAAAAATACATTGCAAATAATATAATAAAACTTACAAGAAATGGCATATTGAACAATTCATTAGTTGCACACGAATACACTATTTTTTAAAGATTATTAATAAATTTAAAAATTTTTTTAAAGATTAACCGCAAATTAATTACAAAAAGATCGATTTCCGTTGCCGGGAATCGAACCCGGGCCTTGCGGGTGAGAGCCGCAAATCCTAACCACTAGACCACAACGGACCATGTGTAAGCGTTTGGAAATGTCAACCTTGATCAAAAATTATCAATTTTAAATTAATTACCAATTACAAATATTTTTACTATTTTCAAAAGCTTAGCAATTTTATCGAAAATGTCTTGAGAAATCGACTTAAAATAAAATAAAAACTAGAGAGATATCCTTAAAAAGCAATTAACTCAATTTTCATAGGCTTTTATCATTATGTACGGTAAACTGCGTACGGTGGTTACGGCTAAATGACAATCAACGTTCACAATGTACGGTATGAGGTTCAAAGATCTCAACAATTTGTAATAATACCGAAAAACCTGGGCCATGTTCGTTGAGCTTTGAAATTCTCTTCATTAAAAGCCGAAAGTTAACACAAAAATGGTGGAAAGATGAGGTCCTCTCGCCTGCCTACTCGAATTCATCAAGAACGCACGGAAAAAAAGTTAGACGATTTTTCGCATAAAAATAAATAAATCTGCCGAATTTCCTCATTTAATTATACGTTTTTCTTCCGTTTTTCGATTTTCTTCTCCTCCTCTTTTTTCTATTTTTGGCGTTTTGTGTGGTGGTTGTGAAAGGTGCTTGCTTGCTTTTCGACGCCCGACAATTTGCCGATTTTTAATGACATTTCCTCTTCTTTTTTAACCACCAACTTTGGTTTTTGGAATTGAAATGTAGTTGATTTCATTACTTAATTTTTTTTTATATTTTTTTTAAAGATTTTCTTCAAAAAATTTGTTAAAAGATAAAATCGAATAAATTTATCAACAGTAACGGAAAACGTGCCGTAAATAAAAAAAGTAAACAGCCCGCAAAAAGAAGTAGACAATCCCAAACAGGACTCGAACTGCGCTCCCTGTTACGCCAAATGAGAGCGCTACCAACTGCGCCATTAAGGACATGGTCGGTGTTCCACACTTTCCGCACAAGTTCCAAACGTTTTTGGCGATCGTTACACAAGTCAAAATTAACGGAAACAACATTGTTATAAAAACACCGTGCACGTACTTCGAACAACTTTCCAATCTCTTGAACTGTGACTAAAAATAATTTTTTTAATTACCGTTACGGTTTCCTGCATATAACTCTGAGCTCTTAAAAATATCGTTATTATCATTTTTTGTATAACATCAGTTGGCGAGGTTCAAAATTCAAAATTTTTAAATTTATGAAAATTTTCAAACCGCAAAAGTGAGATAACTTTTCTCGCCTCTCCAAGAAGCACTTTTTTAACAGAAAAGTGACAATTTTCGTTTAGCAAAAATTTAACTCTACCTCACAGAGAATTTCTTCTCGCTACATCCATAAGATCGCGATGAGATTTACTGCAATACGACCTTTATGTATATATACGTATTACGTATGGTAATGTAGATGAGATAAATCTCATCTCCAGCTACGGTACATTCAAAATATCGTATAGTTCATCAAGTACATGACTGTACGACATATATGTGCATACATACATACATATATATGTGCAAAGCTTTTTTGAAAAGTTCAAAAACTTCAAAATTAAAAAAAAAAATTTTTAAAGTATTTAAAAGCGGACAAAAAATGTTAATTATTTGTTTAAAATTTCAAAAAGCAAAAGGCAAAAGAAAATTTGTTAGCAACAGATTTTCCTGTGCTTTCTCGAAGAAAGGAGAAAGAAAAGAAAAAGAAAAGCCGCAAATGCCAAAAAAAATGAAATTGTTTTGTTTCTAAAATTTTACTTTAAACAAAACAAATTACACTTTTTTGGAGGGATCTTTCATATTTTTTTGATCAAAAAGCGACCTAAATGACATCTTACAAAAACCAGTCTCTCTATATTAACGCGAGATTTACGTGTTTCGGTGTCCGCACGTTTGTGTCAAAAAATCCTACTGTGGATCCTACTGTGGAGATATCAGTAAACGAATTTTCCAATAAAAATTTTTTACAAAAAAAATTTTGTAAAAAAAATTTTTTTTCTAATAAATTTGCGGTTTGCGATTTGCGATTTGCGGTTTTTGCGGCTTTTTTGGACAAAAATTTGCGATTTGCGATTTGCGAAAATAAAAATTTATTTGCGATTTGCGGTTTTTGCAAAGGAAATTTATTTGCGGCCCATACATACATACATATATGTATTAGTATTGCGTGTGTATTCGCCGAAAACGCATTACACGTCAAAAGCACCATGTAAAGCGAAGCTTAGATTTAAGAATTTAAAAAATTCACCTGGCACTGGAAACAAGCCTTTTTGGGTCACCGACGGTTCTTCGTCCATGGGCAGCGCCGTGTCGTGTGTCCGCATAAAGGGGCCGAAGGCGTTCTTTTGCGGTCGAGGCGCCCACACTACGCGACCGAGCGCGCCGAGAAGGCACAAAAAGCACAGTAAAGCGTTTGAAAGTTTGCGCAGCATCGGAGAAGAAGTTGTCAACGCTGAGCAATTGAAGAAAATCACCAAATTCCAACTACTTAAATTCACATTACCCTATAATATGTACATAGTGAAAATCGATTTACACTTAGAGAATCAGAAATTATTTCTTAATAATTTTTGATGAATATAACAATATATGTATGTAAAAAATTCACTATATATGTGCACAATAAATCGGAATTTTTTGGGAATGAAATAGGCGGCAAACATACATACATACCATACATACATACCAGGGGTGCTACGAAAACAAATTTTCAAATTCGTAAACCGTAAATTTTCAGGACCTCGAAATTTCGTAAATCGTAAATTTTTGCCCAAAAAAGCTGTAAATGTAAGTCGTAAATTGAAAATAGAAAAATTTTTGCATTTTTTTCCTAATTTTTTCCTAATTTTTTTCAAGATTTTACTTTTTTGCTGCTTTTTCATTTTCGGCTGAGCGTTTTCGAGTTCGTCACCTTCATTTTTCCACTAATATCTACATTTTTTGCGCCAATTTTGAGTTTAAAAACTTTCAATTTTCTTGAAAAATGTTGAAAAATTTACGTAAATTTACGAAAATCGGCCGATTTTTCGTCAATCGTAAACCGTAAATTTTGGGCCAAAAAAGCCGTAAATACGTAAAAAGCGTAAAAAAATGTTAGCACCCCTGATACATACACAAACACAGAGCCAGCCATACATTATTTTCTTCTCAACAATATGCACATGCACTTATACATAGTCTTATGTTTCTTATGAAATAGTGTAAATAATATGAATAGCGTTTCTTATAAAATGGTGTAAACAGTATTTGTTGCCTGAAACAAGGTTGCTCTCCACAACGTTGCTTACCATTCCATAAATACACGTTGAGAGAATCAGAAATTATCTCATTTTCAAATCTGATTCATAAAATAATGTAAATAGTGTAGCTTTTTTTCTTTCAAAATTTTTGTTTACATATGTACATCAGGGGTGGTGAGATTTGCGATTTGCGGTTTTGCGGTTTTGCGGCTTTTTGAGCAAAAATTTGCCATTTGCGATTTGCGCTTTTGCGGCTTTTTGAGCAAAAATTTGCGATTTGCGGTTTTGCGGCTTTTTGAGCAAAAATTTGCGAGTTGCGATTTGCGAAAAAAAAGCGAAAAATGGGCCGATTTTTTGCAAATTTTTCGCAAATTTTGAAAAAATGGAAGCAGTTATTAGACTTTTGGCATAACATTGTAGTAAATGATCCTATTGCGGAGATATCAGTAATCAGTAAACGATACGAATTTTTTTATAAAATTTTTTTTCAAAAATTTTTTTTCTAAAAATGTATTTGCGATTTGCGGTTTGCGGTTTTTGCGGCTTTTTTGGGCGAAAATTTGCGATTTGCGAAAATAAAAATTTATTTGCGATTTGCGGTTTGCGGTTTTCGCAAATGAAATTTGTTGTACATAGTCTCGAACACATTTTGGATGTGTAGCTCTTGTGTAGAAGCTGTGGTTTTCCATTGTTTTGGCCTTTTTAAGTGATGATTATCACTACGTTGAAAATGCGAAAAAAAATTAATTCACAATTTTTCAAAGAACACTGTAAGGCTACGGTGTAATTATTAGGGAATGAAAATTTTATATATTTTTTTAATATTTGGAAAAAAAATTTTGAATTTTTAAAATAATTATATAACAATTATTTTAGAATTAGCCAACCAAAAAGATAATAACAATAACAACCACAAATATATGAATAACAACAACAAATACACAGTAATAACAACACAGTTAACAACAACAAATGTAATAATAACAAAAAAAAAAGTTAATAATACCAACAAAAATTTAATCATTACTTGGCAAAATGAGCCATTTCTACTCATTTTTCTTCCAAAATGACAAAAATTTCGTCTGAAAAATTGTTGTTTATATGCCACAAGAAATACGCTGAATCACCACCGAACGCTTAGCCACATTTCAACTTGCCGCCCCGCCCCCACCCCCNTCAACATTGCCACCCGGATACTGAAAATTTTTCTAAATTTAGCAAAGACACCGTCGTGAAATACATACATACATACCTACATACATACATGTACATACATACATATGTATATCGCCGAAATATCGACATCATCGACGTTGTATGTAGTAAATATTGTACTCCACATATTATCGTCACTAGTTGGCATTGCTAGAGCGTTATGGAGCTGTTTTTGGTTCGGCGCGCGGAATTCGCGCGACTCTACAATTGCTCGCTGTACGCGCTCGACGACGTTCCGCCCGAGGCGCGCCAGCACGTCGCGCTCGGCGCGTCGCTGATCGCCATCGCGCTGTTCGTCGAGGTGCGAAAAAGGCCAAAAAAAGGGGTGCTAACATTTACGATTTACGGTTTACGATTTACGTATTTACGGCTTTTTTGGCCAAAAATTTACGATTTGCGATTTACGAAAAATCGGCCGATTTTCGTAAATTTTTCAAAATTTTTCAAATAAATTGAAATTTTTTCAAAACTCAATATGCGTTTGAATTGGCGCAAAAAAATATCGATATTAGTGGAAGAAGCAAATTGACAAACTCAAAAACGGTCAAATGAAAATAAAAAACAGCAAAAAAACAAGCAAAATGAACAAAACTTTCTTGAAAAAAAATTAGGAAAAAATTCGAAAAAATGCAAATTTTCGTTCGTAATTTGAAAATTTCCGATTTCCGATTTACGACATTTACGGCTTTTTTGGGCAAAAATTTACGGTTTACGATTTATGAAACTCAAAATTTATTTTCGTAGCACCCCTGTTCTATAACCCTCATTTGAATCGAAATGCGAAGACACTGACGTCCTAATGTCCACATCCAGATTTTCAGCTATGCTACATTCCGTGTGTGCTCTCGATTCGCAGACACCTGAGCAGCGCCGCCTACAAATTCATGTACTACATCGGCGTCGCGGACCTAATGGAGCTGTGCGTCGGCGGCTTCGTCACCGGCTATCTCGCCGCCACGGGCGCCGTGTTCTGCACGCATCCACGTTTCATCTACGTGGCCGGATGCGTGGGCACGAGTAGGGGATTTTGGTTGGGCTGGGATTGCCGAAAAAATCTGGGGCAAAAAGTTGTTGGGATATAAATCAAAAAATAGCTGCAACAGCATAAATTTTTAAATATTTTTAAATATAAAAATCCATTCAATCAAAGCACATTTCCGGGTGTAATGGCGGAGGGAGGAGGGAGCGGTGGGCTGGGTGTGCAGGGTTGTGACATGAGTCACAAATCACCACGGCTTGAAATGACTCATATGACTCAAATGAGTCATATTGTAATGAATGGATAGAGAATGAGAGGCAATACTATTTATCGCATGGCGAAAGGATGGTGTGAGCTGGAATCGAACCAGCGTCTTCCATCACCGGTAACAGACGTGATAACCGCTACACTATCACACAGCCATGGCGAAGAAATGAGCAACATTGCTTATATCTCATTCAGTGCACATACACTACAATGAGATTCTGTAATGGTTGGTTGAAAAATGAGAGACAATGGTATCTATCACACATCATTGTGACAAAAGTGGATGGTGGCAAGCTGGAATCGAACCAGCGTCCTCCATTTCCGGCTAACAGAAGCGACAACCCCTACACTATCACACCGCCATCACGAATAAATGATTGGCATTGCTTAAATGCTCATTCACTGTACATACATACACTACAATTCAAATATGATCATGTTTTAATTGGAATTTTTGATTGCTGTTAAAATTAGCCCTATTTTTTAGGAAGGATTCATTTGAATCATGATTCAAATCATCGAAGATGACTCATGATTTATCCACATTAATTCAAATCACAGAGCCCTGCGGGTGCGTTTAATGGATAAATTTGAAAATAATTTTCAAATTTGCAGGCCTATGGGCGGTGGAGTCGAGCGCGGCGATGGCATTGGCCGCGAATCGCTGTGTGGAGGTGTGGTCGCCACGCTACGCCGACTTCATGTACAACGGTAACATTTGCAATTTACGAAATCATATCTCTTTTGGCCGAAAATTTACAAAAAATCGGCCAATTTTCGTAAACTTTTACAAAAAAATCTTTTCATCCAAACATTTTCAAGTCAATTGAAATTTTTTAATTCATTATGCATTTATATTGGTGCAAAAACGTCGATATTAGTGCAAAAAATGAGTGTTTTTTTGATGAAAATTTATATTGAAAGTCGCTTTAGGTAAGCGTACATGGTTGTGGATGGTGGCGATCTCCTGCTACGGTCTCTACTTCTTCCTCTACACGAAACCGCTGGTGTTCAACGGCGTTTACATGTCCTGGTTCTTAAATCCGCACGTCGGCTACATCGACGACGTTCGAGCTGAGGTGAGGGACGAGCGAACTGCCAACCAGCCGGGTGAAAATAGCCGGTGAAATATGGTGAATATGGCTGTGCAAAAAAGGGAAGATCCGCCGTCGTCTCGGTTGGTGGCCGCTTGTCTCCCGTCGCAGCTCTTCACGCAGTCATTTCTTTGAAAGTCGATGACATTCTTTCCAGTTGTTACATATTTCCCAATACATAGCCGAGAGAAAAAGAAACGCATACTGGAATAATATTGTATCGGTTGAGTAGAGAACGAAAAGAGAATGAGAAATGAAGGGAGAATGCAATCTATCGCATGACAAAAATGGATGGTGGCAACAAAAAAGTGGAACCTTTTCTAATTTTTTTATTATAAAATATATAATAAAATTGAAAGTCGCTGGTTCACGTGCGAGGTCATTTCCTAAAAAACCTCAAATTTTTAAAAAGTTACTTTAAAAATCTAAATATGAATTTTAAGTTGGAGTTGTTGTTTATTTATTTTTTCAAATATGTTTGCTTTTTCAATCCTTTTCAAATACATTGGATATAAAAGTGTACAAAAGGCGCAAATGTAATCAAATTTGTAAAGACAATAAATTTCAAATTGCAATTCCCGTTTAAAAATTATCACCATTGTGCAGTTTGCAAGATTAAAAAATTAAAATAAATAAACAACAACCTCCAACTTAAAATCCATATTTAGATTTTTAAAGTAACTTTTTAAAAATTTGAGGTTTTTTAGGAAATGACATAGCACCCACCGCTGGTGAAAATCAAATTAACTTCTAAAATTTCGTGTTGTTGACAGTGTTTCCACAAAAAATTCATTTTCGAACATGAAGCGCACTTCACTTTATTTAGAAAAGCGAATTGGCAATATGAAGTACTTCACTTTATTTAGAAAAGTGAATTGGAAAAGTGAAGACTTCAACTTCAACTTGAAAAAATGAAGAGCAAAGTTGAAGTGAAACTTAAATTCGTTTTGAAATGCCGCGGAAAATTTCGACTCGAAATAAATTATATCAAGATTTTTTCAAGAAAGAAAAACAAATTACAAGCACAGAACAAATTTAGAGTCAAATAATTTTCCGGGCATTTTCAAAACGAATTTAAGTTTCACTTCAACTTTGCTTTTCATTTTTTCAAGTTGAAGTTGAAGTCTTCACTTTGCCAATTCACTTTTCTAAATAAAGTGAAATGCGCTTCACTTACGAAGTTTCATGGTGAAAACTTACTTCATTTGCAAACACTGGTTGTTGATCTGGGGCTGGCATTTTAAATTTGAACTTTATTTTTGTTATGTCTGTGGAAAAGGCAATTGACCGTGGTGGGAATCGAACCCACAACCATCACAAACCGTGCGACTGCTCTACCAATTGAGCTACACGGACACCTGTAACCACAGAACATAAATCTCTATTTATTCCGCCCTAACAATTTCAGAAATTGGTTTGAGCTGGTGACTTGAACTTCTTTTTTTTTCAAATTCAGTTTGTTGGTTCATTTTAATTTTTTGAAAAAAAAGGTAAAACATTGATCAAGGCCAAGTTTAGTACACGAACCATCTGCACACCTTCAACAACTACGCAATTCTCTTCGGTCTGACGGGCATCTACGCGCTGTTCATCGTCATTTTGCTGGTGCGCTCGTCGATCGGCGACGACGTTCCGCCGTCCACAACTGCCGCCAACGACTTTAAACGAAATGTGCGAAAGAAAAACCGTTTTTTAAACGGAAATTTGAGTTACCGTAGCGTCGTAGTCCTTTCGTAATTTTTGGGACGGAAAAATTGTGTAAAAAAAAGTATAAATATCCCAACCTTGTTCGAAAACTTCAAGCCACGTCGGCAACCAGTTTTGTCGAAATTGAAAAGTTTGGCCCAAAAAAATCAGAAAAAAATAGAAAATACAGGAAAAAACTTCAACAATTTTTAAATCTTTTTTTTAACCCAAAATTATTCGATGACATATACCATATACTTAACATCAACAAGGGAGTTGACTCTGGGAATCAGGCTGCGGAGAGTCGAGGAGTCAATTACTTTTGTCCATACATAGCTGGACGTAATGTTTTTATTACGAAATTTGACGTCGTAGTTCGTAATTACGGGCAGCCCTTCTCTTAACCGCAGGAACGAGAGTCGAGAGTAGTGTGGTAACTTGCATCCGAAATGGATCAACAATATGAATCCGGCTGCAACAGCGATGCATTTTGGATAAGTTACAGACAACACTTGCAGAGTGTAAATGATTAAAAGCGACCAAGTTGTGCCAAGTTTTTGCACCACGAACAAACAAACAGTCGCCCCCGCACAAAGCTTATCAACCATTTGTGCACCATTCCCAACTGGATTGCTCCACAAATTTGAGCTTTTTTGTGGATTGGATCCGGAGATATATATATGTATATGCTTCTGAAGTGGCCAACGTTGAAAAAAACGCCAGTTTTCTTCAATTCAAAATAAAAAATTTTTTGCTGACAACCAATTGTCGATAAAAAAAATTCGCATTAAAATTTTTCAGTCCTTCATTCAAGTGTTGGTGATCAGCGTGCTGAACGCGTCGACGGCCGGCATTTATTTGTTTATGCAATTTTTGAATATGAACAGATTGGTCATCATTCTCGGCTCATTCTTCTGGCTGCTCTCTAGCGGTGGGCTTTGAAATTTTGCCCTCTTTTTGTCTATTTGTCTGGCTGCCTTTTTGTTTGTTTGTGTATCTATCTGTAACTGCCGCTCTCTCAGTTTGTCTGTCTCTGTCTGTATGTCTACACATTCTCTACATATCTGTCTGAGAGTCCATCAGTCTATCATTTTCTCTGCTTACATGTTCTCTTACTTTTGTTATTATCCAAAAAATATGAATGATTTTCAGGCACGCCAGCCTTCATCTACCTCTTCACGAACGCGACGATTCGCCGCGACTGTCGCAAAATGTTGTGGCGCGGCAGGCGCGACATTCTCATTTGTGTGAACAGCGCGCCAACAAACACGAGCACGGTCGCCTCAAAGTCCATTGAGCTTTGGACGCGCGGTTAACGGCGCGCGCACAAAAGACACAAGATTTACGTATTAAATCTATTTAAAATTATGTTGTATGTTTGTATGTTTATACATATGTATGTGTAACAAAAGAGGTTCTCGGAATTTAAGTTGTAACATGCATAACTCATTACGTAAAGTTTTTTTTTAATATTCAGAAAAAAATTTTTTTGTTAAAATTTTATTTTTAGTTAATTTAAAGAAGATTTGAAGCGGATAAAGTTTCCTAATCGACAAATACGACGATTTTAGCATGATTGGAACCATTGAAGATTAATGGTTTCGGACATCAAAAATTAATTGGCAGCTTCAAAGTGTCTTTTTTCAATCAAAGTGTTTGTTTATAGCAGTTATGAAATTGTTATATGTATGTATACTGTAGCAGACATTGTATATACAGTAGCAGTTATGAAAGCCTATATATTTTTGTATTTGTACTGTAGCAGCCGTTATACTTGTGTATATTGTAATAGTCATTATATGTGTACTACATATAGCAACCATTATATACGATAAATGCATACAGTAGAAGACATTTTGGCGCCAAATTCAATTTAAACTCAACAACACGCTCAACACATGTGTGAACAAATAAATGTGTATGTATGTGAATAAATAACATATGTAAAATAATTGTGAAAAAGGCAATAAATTAAATCAAAAACTAATAAGTTCGAAGCTAACACAAAAAAAAACACAAAAATAATGAAACAATACAATTAGCGAAAATTCAAAATGAAAATTCGCATCTAAACGAATGAGAAATTTTGCACAAATTGTCATACAGTGTGCAAATTAGGCGAAAACAAATTTAATTTTCGCTGAAAATTTAATTTTTTTTCCTAAAATATGTATGTAGCAAATTAACTTTTTTTTTTGACTCGAAACTGTGCGGCGATTATTGTGACGAATAAATGCGATTATTTTTCATTTTTCATTAATTTTCATTTTTTATTATTTTTGTTGTATTGCGTATATAGCGATATGTGCTACTGTTTGAGTTTCGTGAATGTTTCATTTACAACTTCCACCCATGACATCAATACATATTCTAAGCAAGAATATCATTTCTTCTCTCTGAGGATGCATGTTGGAGATGATATAATATCATCACCATCGCTCTAATTCCTGTGGGGAATTGAGAATACTGGTGATGAGAGACATCATGATCATCAGCTCATTTCTTATGTTTTTTAACAAATTGAGAATATCTTTAAAAATGTTCGCTTCACCTACTAAGCGTCGGTGGTTCAGCGGTAGAATGCTCGCCTGCCACGCGGGCGGCCCGGGTTCGATTCCCGGTCGATGCAGCTTTTTCTCTTTATTTTTTTTCTTTTTTTGCACATTTTTCTATTTGTTCTTACCAACCCAACTCTCCATTTAGCAAAATTTCTCAATTCCAATCAATACACTGGTGATATCCAAACACTATCAATCATTTTCTTCATTATCGTTATTACTGAAACTCTTTACTTCAACTCTCGAGCATCGGTGGTTCAGTGGTAGAATGCTCGCCTGCCACGCGGGCGGCCCGGGTTCGATTCCCGGTCGATGCATGTTTTTTTATTTTTTTTAATTCAAAATTTATTCAAAAATTACAAAACAGCAATTGGAAATGAGCCAATTGAGAGACTCGAAGCTGTGCGGCGATTATTGTGACGAATAAATTCGATTATTTATTTATTATTCATTATTTTTTGTATTGCCTAGCGATACTACTATGTATTTATGTGTATTTGTGTGTATCTATGAATTCGTGTTTTTGTGTGTGTATGATGTATGTAAAAAATTAGTTGAGGTATTTTTCGTGTATTTGTTTGTTGTGAATTTGTGTATTTATGAAATTATATGTATATGTATCATGTATGTATTTAAGAAAATACATTGAACTTTTGTTTGTGTATTTTGCGTGTTTGTTGTGTACATATTTGTAGGTATGTTTGAATGTGTGCATTTGTGTATTTGTGTATGTGTATGATGTATGTAAGACAAATGCATCTAGACACTTTTTAAATTTTATTTCGTTTTGTTTTGAAAAATAAAAAAGATTTTGTGCCATTTTTTCTTGCGCCGAGCGGCAAGCCCATGATTATTGGCGAAGTGTATCATTATCATTATCTTTGAAATTATATTTTGTACGAAACTGCTGAAATAACCTTCTTTTCCCTCTCTCGCAAACTTTGCCATTTTACTGCAAATTTGCAATTTTTGAAATAAAATTAAAATATTTTTTCCTGAATTTTCGAAATTAGTTCAGCCAAAATTAGTTAAAAAATTCAGTGAATATAATTTTATTGACTGTGAGTTTAGTGAGTGAATTTGATGACTGATGTTGGGGACTACGAGCTCAATGACGCAATAAGTTCAGTAGTATAATTCAATAAGTTCACTAGTATAATTCAGAGTTCAATGGCTATAAGTTCAGTGACTGACTGAATTTGCTGACTCTGACTTCAGTGGCTATGACTGAAATTGTAGTAAATATGACTTCAGTGGCTGAGTTCGAAGACTTCAGTGATTATGAGAGTTCAGTGATCATAAGCTCAGTGACTGAATTAATTTCAAAAAAAAATCACTAAAGCCTTCAGTGAATGAAAATGTGTCATAATCAATGATCAATGACTAAGAGTTCAGTGACTGAATTAATTTCAGAACAACTTCACTAAAGTCTTCAGTCAATAAAATTGTGTTTAGTCTTTCTTTTTGCTCGCCGCGCGCCCCACCGAATGCGTCATGGACGCAGCGGCGCCGCCAAACGAAATAATCGTCGACATTTTGCCGCTTCGAACGCGCGACTACCTCGACTGCAACGAGAACGTTGTGTTTCTGGCGTCGATGGCGCTGAACGCGCTGCTGGCGGTGGTGCTGGTCAGCGAGCGCAACAAGACGCTGCGCGTCTACTCGCGCGTCCTCCTCCAAAACTGCCTGTGTGACGCGGCGTTCACGCTAGCCGGCTTCACAACGAAGACGGTAAATTTGTTTCTGAATAATATAATGGTAATTAGAAAATATAATGGCAGTTAGCAGACCGAATAGCAATTCAGAAGCGCGCCACAATTTTTTTAACAATCTATTACATAAAATTATTCGAAATTTTTGAACCCATTCAATTGTACGCCTCGCAAATTTATATAATAAATCTAATTTGTGTCGGGACGAGGGTAAACGTGATGTCTATCAGCAGCGAAGTTTTGTTATTAAAAATAACGTGAACAGGACGGGTATTTGGATTGAGTCGAATTCCGCATTCCGACCAATTTAAATCGGCGGGCCGGGGGGCGGAGTTTTGCCAGAAAATTGTAAAATTTACGAGAAATTATTGTTTTTACAAAATCACAGTAATTTCCAACTTCAGTCATTCTCGATAAAGAATGTGTTTCTTGTGCATATGAATTATAATGTATATATATATGTTCTTTTATTACTAAAAATTTCCCAAATTTAGCATCCCTTTAGTCAGCGAGATCAATCAAAAGAGAAAAATTCAAAAATTTTGTGGATGTCCGCCGTAGCGCAGTGATACATAGAACTTTTTTAATTACATAAAATTATTCGAAAATTTTGAACCTATTCAATGTTACGCTAGGCAAATTTATATAATAAATCTAATTTGTGTTCGGGGCGAACCGGTGCCGGTGGGTACCCTCAGAGAAATTTTGTTATAAAAAATATCGTCAACTGATGGGACATTTCGGGACAGACATTTCGGGATTATACATTTTTTCAATTTTTTTCAATTTTTTCAAATTTATCCTTAAATTTTTGTAAAATTGGCGAATGTCGCCAACTAACCAAGCTTCATCAAAGGGTAATTTATAGGGGGAAAAGGGCATTATACAAAAGGAAACTTTTTATTTCCAAACCATAGCCTTAGGCCCTCAACACCACCAACCAGTAGCAAGGCTATGCGGAGCCATAAAAACTTAAGTAAACCATAAAAACTTGAAACCTTAAACTCTTTAAACGTAAGCCATAAAAATAGTTAAAAAACAATTTTTAACCCACTAACTCCGGCGGTTTGCAGGAAGGCGAGTACAACAAAGGCCACCTTCTGGTGCTAATTGGCGGTTTCTACGCCAATTCCTCCAGCGATTGGCACTACTTCGGCTATTGTACGTACGTGTTCACGATGCTGCTGTCGATGTTCTCGATTCCGGTCGTCTTCTATTTTCGATATGCGCTTATTGTCAGGTTTGTTTGAATATTCTTTCTGAAATTCTCTCTGTCTCTCTCTCACTCTCTCTCTTCGTCTACAAAAAATTCCACAAAATTACAGAAGTGTGACACTGACGACGCGCCAATTGCTGAAGATACTGTTCGCGCTGATGGCGCTGAGCGCGTTGATTACCGCAACAAGCGCCGCGTCGTTCTTCGTGAATCGCGACGCAAGCGCTGCCAACTGCCGCGCCATCCTCACGCAACCGCTGTGGACGTTCGGTGGGCGGCGCGTCGACAAGTGTCTGATCACGAAATTGGTGAGTGTTCGTTTCGGCCGTGGTGAGGTACTTACATACAATGATGGCATTATAGAATGATAAGATGCTAATAGTCTGCTTTCTGATCTCCGCCGCGTCGAACGCGATCATGTACGCGGTGATGGTGTACTGTACGACGGCGACGTTCGCCGCGCTGCGCGAAAAGCAGCCGTCGATGAGCGCGAGAACCGCAAAATTGCAGACGCAACTCAACCGTGTGCTCACCGTTCAGGTAATTCTTTCAAAAAGCCTAGGCGGTGCACAAAATAAAAAAATTGTTAAAAAAATTTTTTTATTTGCGCCAATTTCACAGTTATTGATATGTAACAAAGGGAGTTTAACGAAAACGGAATTTTGAACATAGCCTTGAAGTAAATTCACAGTTATTGATATGTTTTAACTTAAGGGACTTTAAAGTTTAAGAACGACTGTTTTTGACTACAGGCGGTGGGCTACAAAGCTGCATGCGATATTGATAAAAATAAGCAAAAATATTTTTTACAAAATAATAAAAAAAAGGTGACCCGACATTTGCGGACGAACATTTGCGGACCCGACATTTGCGGACGAAATAATGGCAAAAATTTTTTTTTCCAAAATTTTCAAAATTTTCCAAATTTTTCAAAATTTTCCAAATTTTTTTTTTTGAAAATTTTTT
>SAUE01000047.1:49991-76505 GCA_009724625.1 Deladenus siricidicola
GCCCGGGTTCGATTCCCGGTCGATGCAGCTTTTTCTCTTTATTTTTTTTCTTTTTTTGCACATTTTTCTATTTGTTATTTTTCTCAAACCCTTTTTCCTTTTCTTTTTCTTTCTTTTTCTACCCGCTCTCCACTAACGTTTTCGCTAGCAAAATTTCTCCATTCACTGGACATTATCATTTCTCGTCTTTTAAACAAAGAATATATATGAAAATCTTTGCGTCACTTAAGGAGTGTCGGTGGTTCAGTGGTAGAATGCTCGCCTGCCACGCGGTCGACTCGGGTTCGATTCCCCGTCGATGCAGCTCTTTTTTCTTAAAAAATTCTTTTTTATTTATTCGAAAATTCATTTTTGAAATCAAAAAATTCTACACAAAAATTGAAATTGAACTAATTTTAAATTAATTTTCTTTGTATTTTATAATAAATAGTAAATAATTTTAATGTAATTTTTAAAAATTAAAAAAAATATTACCGTACTTTCGGATATAATAAAAATAAATTAATTCTCGCACTTTATTATTGCGCATAAATAGAGGAAATAAATGCATGAATAATTGTTGACAAACGCAAATAAAACTTTGTTAAAATTGTTTTGAAAAATTTGTGCAAAAAAGGACATAAACAAATCTAGTCAAAAAATTCGAAAATTTACTTAAAAAATGTCATTTATTTGAGAAAATAGAAGATTTTGCTCAAATATAACATAATCTCAGCCTTTTACCATAATATAGTTATACTATAATTTATGTTATTTCTAAAGTAATAGAATTCAATCATTGCATTCTTTTTTATTTATTATATTTATTTTTTTCCACTTTCAAAAGTGAATTTCGTTGAGTTCTATAATAGTAGGGAACAGCACACGTACCGCAGTTACAGATTACATTTACGGTTACGCCATAATACACATCACAAGCGCATCCACACGGGGCAATACTCTCGTGATATCATTCACGTAATCACACGCACACGCACGTGACATCACATGCGACGTGATGTCCGCATAATCACAATAACGTGATATCATACTTGATGTGATATTCGTACGCACATAATATCACACTCACGTAATATCCGTATAATCACACTCACGTGGTATCACACACGCACGTCCGCCGACCGCTTACCTTTCCTCCGCGAAACGTCACTCGGGAGATGGCAGCCATCCAGGTTCGTCACATTTAGCATTTTTGTAGACGTGTTTAGCGAGAAGAGGAGGGCAGGGGCGAGTAATTTTTTGATACTTTCAAACTTAAAAGAAAAAACATGGAAAGAAATCCTTTTCGTCTCTCTTTATACGTCGTCAAATTTCATGAGAAACTGAGCAAGTTATTTAGGAAAAACCAGGGTTTGATTGGAAAATTCCGGAATTTGTTTTTAACTTCAATAAATGGCCTATCTAATGCAAAATTAATTAAAACTACGAATTTGCCGATCAAATCCTGGATTTCCTAAATAACTTGCTCAGTTTTTCATAAAAACCGAATTTGACGACGTATGAAGAGAGATCTCGTCAAGATGAATCGAATGGTATATTTATTTATATACAAACCATACAAATTGAAAGTTGTAAAGCCTCAAACTTTTGAATCCGCGGTTTGAATCCGGGAATTCAATCGGATTCAAAACGGATTCAAGTGATCAAAACGAATAAACGTTATTGCGAAAAAGTCGATCGGCACAATAGTTGGGCGCCCAATTCATGGAATTTTTTTTGGAAAATTTGCATATTTTCTGAACTTAGAAAGAAAAAACTCGAAAATTTTCACATTCCTGACATATACTAAATATAAACCTATTCAAGTTATTGAACAAAAATCCATAATTCTCTTAAAAAAGAAATAAACCTATCCAAAAAAAAAGAAGCGGGAGCTTCATAAGCTCACAAAATGAAGAATGTCTGAACGAAGAGAATTTCCAAACAACGAGAATTTCTTAAAACATACAATTTGACAGTTGTAAAGCCTCAAACATATGAATCTGCTCTTTGAATCCGGATTCAATCGGATCCAAGTCCCAGCACAGGTTTGGTTCCCTTCCCCGACCTCCACATTCGAGCCCCGTCGCCCTCCTAGCCCTCTTCCCCCCTCCCATTGGGCCCTCCACTCACTCTTACCTCCCTCGACACTTCTGCTAACAACAAAATTCGAAATTTTTAGAAGGTTTCCAGCACCCTGGAAAGCCTCTTCGACAACGAGACGGGGCCGGCGCCGCTGCAGAGCCTCATCGACACCGTGCACGACCTTCACAATTCGTCGGCGCGCTCCGACGTCCTCCAGTCCGACTATTTGATGTGGCTGAATCTCGTCGTGTACACGCTGACGCTGGCGTGCCAGTGCGTGGCGCTCGCCTGTTTCGGCTACCTGCTCTACGGCAATTTCTTCAACGCGCGCCGCCTGCGCGTCAGCCATTTCTCGAGCGCGATGCTAGTCTACATCGGCGTGCATTTTGGCGTCTCGACGGCGACGCTGCCCTTTCACGCCTACATGGTGTTGAGCTGGAGAGCGGGTTTGTCACTAAATTTTAAGTATTGGATTGATTCATATGCAACTCATTTGGTTCAATTCCCATGAGATACATTAAAAATTGACAATGACAAGAAAAAATGTATTTGGATAAATTATAGACAAAATCAAAAAAAGATTTTTTTTTATCTTGTAGTTTAATTAATCGAAGTTTTAATTAATTTTGCGATTTATTGAAGTTAAAAACAAAATTCCGAAATTTGGTAAACAAACCCTGGTTTTTCCTAAATAACTTGCTCAGTTTCTCATAAAAACCGAATTTGACGACGTATAAAGAGAGATCTCGCCAAGATGAATCGAATGGTATATTCATTTTTACAAAACATACAAATTGACAAAGTTGTAAAGCCTCAAACTTTTGAATCCGCTGTTTGAATCCGGATTCAATCGGACTCAAAACGGATTCGAGTCCCAGCACTGATGATAACTCATACCAAACCAACTCACACCAATTTTTTTCAAAATTTTTCACAAAACTAATCGGCCTTTGTTTCTGATCTTCTGTGAATTTTAATTAAAAATAGGATCACCGCACTTTACCCGTTCCCCCCCCCAAAAAAAAATTTTTTCAAACATTTTTGATGTTTCCCTACAGCATCAAAGGTTAATAACTCGTTTCCCTTATGAAATATAAAATACAAATTTTGAACCTAGCCAATTAATAAATATTTGAAGAATAAAATGACGATATTTTCGAAAAGGCGGGACGGTTGTCGTTTGTTACCCAGAATAAATTTATTCGAAAATAATTTCATAAAAAAAGTGCGGATGCAAGTTACAGCACTGCTTTGGAATGAAATGCCTTTGGGATGAAATCCCTTTAATCCTCCATTTAAAAATTTAAAAGTTGACCTTTACTAGTCCAAAAACCGACTCGGAATAGCCAAAAAATCGGAAATTGATACGGCGCCGGACGCTGGCTAGCACCTCTCATACATATATATGTAATAGCGATAACCATAATTGAATAAGTTCAAAAAACGTTTTGTTTGCTAATAAAGAAATGATTTAGAGACGAATGACCACTACAATCTATACTTTATGTTTTGGGCGGGCATGGCGACGGTCGGCTACTCGACGCTGTTGCCCATCTCGGTGCTGTTTCTCACCGTCGACCGATGCATCGCGTTGAACGTCACGCTGCGCCGCAACTACAACATCCACGTGGCGTGCCGCGCGCTGAACATTGCGACAATGGTCGTGCTCGGCGCCATGAACGTCGTCTTTCTGCTGATGGAACTGCCGATGAATAAACGCAAGAGTGAGTGCACGGGGCCGGGAATGAAATGACACCATTTTGGGGAATGAGTGGAGAGGGGTGGGCAGTTCTGTAGGGGGAGTTTTGTAACTTGTATCTCTCAATCTGAAAATGTTTGAAATATATCCGTACTTTTTCCAAAAATGCATCCAAAAAATGCCTTTTTGTGTGTTGTCGTGTGTGTACATACAGCGAAAAATGTACAAATATGTACTGTAACGACTGTTACATAAAAAATACAAATTAGTTTATCAATAAAAATTGTANGAATGTTTTAGAACGAACTCCAGAATGTTCTAGAACGAATACATGATCGCTTTCTCTATTCCCTCTGATAACAACTGCAGCTGGTATTTCTTCAGTTTCTCTCCCCACTCCCTTCCCCTCATTCTTCTCTCCCTCACCCTTCCACACCCCCATCCCCACACACTCCCCCCTGACACTCCCATCAATTTTTTGTCGTAGCCTAGTGAGAAATTATTTCTATAACACTAGAAATTTAGACCACGCGTGCGGCACCTACTCCTGCATTCTGGCGCGCTTTCACGGCGTCCCGCAATTCTTCACAAAATGTTTTCTCTCCACAATGAACGTCATTTTTGCGATTATTTTCCTGCGAATTGTGCGAAAGCGATCCTCGGCCAACATTGTAAGGGAATGGATTTAGGAAATTTTTATTAAAATTTTTTAATATAATACAAATTTGTGTTGCGTTCAGAGGGATCGCGTGGCGAAAATGACGATTTTTGTGGAGTTTGTGTTTTCCATAGTGCCCGCGTACATCTACACGAGCTTCAACGCGGTGAGTGGATTTTGTTTTCGCAAATCATCACAAATCGTTGGCCTCCGCCGTCTCTAAACTTACCAAAAACTAAAAATTGATTGAACATTTTGCTTAAAAATGTTTTGTTTTTTAATAATAAAATTTTCTGAAAAAAGTTAGAAAGAAGTTTAACATGCCGTTCGACGCGGAATGAAATTATGCGCGGAATAGATTATTTAAACTTCTAAAATATTTTCAAAAAATTGGTTAAACTTCGAAATCCGCAAATGTCAGTGCGCTATTCAACTTTCCATGCTTTGAATAAAATTCATTTCATTAAAAATATTTTTAAACCTATTCACCTTAACTGGCACTTATTTATAAATCAAATTGAAAATCTTTACGGCGTTTGCACAGTGACTGTGAAATGTCATTGATTCAAAAAGAATCACTAAGCTTTTTATTCATTGACCGCAGTGGGAATTGAACCCACAGCCATCACGCACAGCGGGACTGCTCTACCAGCTGAGCCACACGAATACTTCCAACAACGGAGACATAAATCACTATTTATCCCCCACTCTAACAAAAAACAAATTTTGAATCTTGCAAAGTAAATGAGGACAGCAAATAAAGATAACAAGACAAGAGCTCCCACTTTTGTTCGAACAATTGAAGTTATAAAGCCCGTGTGAGTAACCCAACCAAATGGTGTTTTGATTGAATGGAGATGGATTTTGAACCTAGCCGATTAAAATTCATACGGAAAATATAATGATTAGATCGCTACTACATAGCTAGTCCGCAATGTGATCCGAAATCATCCGATAAAATTAATTAATATTTTAGCACTTTTTTGTGGAACAAATCTGTATTCAGAACATTGGTGTAATTATGGAATGATTTAAAAAATCAAGATGGACGCAGTCCAAATAGTAATTTTTTGACACAACATACAAGATTGTCAGACAGACAGACAAAGTTTTCGTCGAAAAAATTCCACTAAATTTCTTTCAAAAAGTCCATATTTTTTAGCTGACTGGCACATCGCTGTCGAACCTCATCGGCGAGTCAATCAACATGCTCAGCGAGATGGAGAGCGCGATTTGCGCGCTCATGTACTTTTCCACATTTGTGCGCTTCCGACGCGCGGCGCCCGGCACCGGCGGCGGCAACACGCTGCCCTTCTCCACGGTTCTGCCGACGGCCAGCGACTCTAGCGACTCTTCGCTGGTCTTCAAACCGCGCCAGAAAACGAATTCGCTCGAGACGGCCGGCGGCAGGCGCACGCTGCGCGCAAAGTTGCGCGCCACTAAATCGCACGCCACCATCCTCGTCACGCCGGTGACGCCGTTGAGCGCGCAGGTGCGCGTTTGCGGCTAGACTTGCGCAACTTTATATATTCCAAAAGCCTACAATACGACGATACACATAAATAACTTTTTTTTTGGTTTTGATAAAATATTTAAAAATAGTTCTTTTGCGTTATCAAAAAGCGGCGAGTTGTCTTTCGGCGAATTGTCGGGACCGGGGCCGGGCGTAATTACGGATTACGAGTTACGAAAAAGTGCCCGTAATTACGATTTTTTGGTGTACGGTATTTTCGACTTTTTTCTGAAAAACATTTCGTTACAAAATCCTTTAGAAATGCTTGAAAATTTCCAGAATTCCACGAAAATTTTTTCAAAATTTTCTCTAGGGGGGCCTTTTTTCTTCAAAAAAGACTTTCTGCGCGTTTTCTTAAAAATTGGATTTTTTTTGTTAAATTTTTTGATAGTCAATTACGAATTACGAATTACGAAATTACGGGGTTTTTGAGCCCTACGAAAATTATTTCGAATTAGGGAATTACGGAATTACGATTACGAAAATTATTTTTCGTAATTACGCCCAGCCCTGGTCGGGACACCTTTGTTTTTGTATTTTTCAAGAATAGTCCAAAAAAATTGCTTCAAACACCACCGTGAAACAAGCAAACAGCCAACTTATAATTATTGAAGTAATTAAAAAAATTTTGAAGCAAAAATTAATTTCAAATTTGAGCCAAAACGGAGGAAGTCGCTACAATTTTCCTTTTTTGTGTTTTGTGTCAACTCATCAAAAACAACAAAAACCTCAACAAACAACAACAACAAAAAACAACAAACTGTGCGGCACAAAACACTTTTGCCAAATTCTGTTTTTAGTTCAAAACAAAAACAATAAATTTTGGTTCAAAATAACAACAAAAACAACAAAAATTGGTCCAAAACAACAAAAATGACAACAAAGAACATCAAATTGTGGCACAAAATCACAACAAAAAACAATAAAAGCAACAAACAACAACAACGAATAACAACAAGCTGTCAACAAAGTTTAAAAAACAACAAACTTTAGTTCAAAACAACAACAAGAAAAGAAACTTTCGCGCAAAACAACACCAACCGACAACAAGGAGAAACAAACACAAAAACCTGATTTTTTGCTTTTTTATTTTTATGACTCCCTTAAACATTTTAAAGCGACAATTTCATGCTAGGTTCAAAAGCGACAATTTCATGCTATACATGTGGGCTTTTTTACTCATTTTTTTTGCAATTTTCAAGAGTTCCATGAAAACTTTTTTTTCGATTATCGTATAACATATATATGTATGCAATTACATACAGTTGTATATAAATATGTATGTATGTATGTACATGTGTATATGTTACAGCTACAATTGCAACTAATTGTTTCTTTCGCTTTTTGTTTTAATAAGAAAAGTTTTTATTCCATTTTTAATTACCGTTTATCCTAATTACGATAACATTTTTGTACATTTTTTAATTTGTTTTACGAATTTCATTTTATTATTTTTTATAATTTTTAAAATATTTTTGGCTTTCGCCGAATGAGCTTTTACTCGGTTATGTCAGAAGGAGAGGAAGAGAAAGGGGAAACGGAAGAAAGAAAGAAAGAGAGAGAGAGAGCGAGCGAGAGCGAGAAAGAGAGAGGGAGACAGGGAGAGAGAAAGAAAGAGAGCGAGAGAGAGAAAGTGAGAGAGAGCAAGCGAGAGAGAGAGAGAGAGCGAGAGCGAGAGAGAAAGAGAGAGAGAGAAAGAGAGAGAGAGCGAGAAAGAGAGAGAGAGCGAGAGAGAGAGCGAGAGAGAGAGAGCGAGCGAGAGCGAGAGCGAGAGAGAGCGAGCGAGAGCGAGCGAGAGCGAGAGAGAGAAAGAGAGAGAGAGAATCAAATTAAAAAAACTTTGCTTAGCATTTTTAAATTTCCTCTACGGACTTTGTTATGGCCGCAATCGATGGTCAGTTACCGTCGCCGTCGGTGACTACGATAGTCGGCTCGTTGGAGATCGTGTTCACGTTCGTGTGTCTCGTCACGAATATCGTAGTCGTGAGGGTAGGAGGAATTTGCATAATATAAAAAAATTTACGAAACTACATACATATTAGTTTAAAAGAGAGAGAGAAATTACATACATGTGACACACCAAACCAGATCAACAATTCCCCAAAAGCAACTTTATACATACAAACGAGTTTGTCACTTACGTGTGCAAACACGCATACGTACCAGGGGTGAGAAAATTTTCGATTTTTGATTTTCGGTGTTTTTTCCTTTCGAATTTCGATTTTCGAAATCTGGGAGGTCTTTCGATCTTCGATTTTCGAAAAATTGGCCATTTTTTCGAAAATTTCGAAAATTTTCAAAATTTTTAAGGAAATTTTTGTTCAATTCAACCTCATCCATAAGTGATTTTTTGAAGAAATATAGTCACAATTAACTCAAAATGTGACATTTTTATGGGAATAAAGGTCGACATGAGAAGAAAAAAATTTAATTTTTTTGAAAAATTTTGCCAAATTTTCGATTTTCGACAAATTTCTTCTTTCGAATTTCGATTTTCGGTGATTTTTCTCTTTCGATTTTCGATTTTCGAAATTTTATTTTTGAAATTTTCGATTTTCGATTTTCGAAATCCCAAATTCATTTTCGACTCATCCCTGATACATACATACACGCACACATCAACGCTATACACTACGCCATAAACAAATATCATCTTAAACAAGGCAAAAATTTATTTTTTTTTTCAATTTTCTTTACAGTTAATGCTCAAAGACGTCGCGCTTCTGCGCCACACCGCCTACAAAATTATGGCGGCGATTGGCGTCGCGGACGCGGTGTTCAGCGCCGTCAACTGCGCGCACGGCGCGTTTATCGTCGCGCGTCGCTCGCCGCTCGACGTTCCCGTGTGGGCAGCGGGGAAGCTGGTGGACACGCTGCCCAGCTATGCTCATCACTCGTGCTTTACGCTAGCCACGTTGTTGGCCGTGAATAGATTCATTTTGACGTACTCGCCGGGCGTGGAGAGACGACTTTTTGTGCGCCGAAGGATATTTGTGAGTTAGTGAGAAGGGAGGAAGAGAGATTGAAAGAGAAAGAGAGAAAGAGAAAGAGCAAAAGAGAGAGACATACAGAGACAGAGAGAGAATCAGGCAGATAGTAGACAGACAAACAGACAGACACACAAACAGACAAAAAAATAAATAAAAATTGAAATTAGCTGTGATTGCGCTGTAGCTGTATGTTTAGCTGTGGTTCGTGTGCGCCGAAGCGATGCCAGCCGTCGTGTTCGTCTTCAATCTCACGCCTCTTTCTGGCGTCCGGCTTTCGCTGTCGCGCTTGAACGTCATCGGCGACCAGCGGCTACCGTACACGACACTGACGACGAATTTCATTTTGGTTTGCGAGCTGAGCTGCTCGGCCGTCTCGATGTGCCTCTACGCCGCAGTGTTCGCCATGCTCATTCAAAAGGCACGCAAAAAAGTAAACAATAATTCCAATATTTTTGTCTTTACATATTCTTTTTAGATTCTTTTAGACAATAAAATTTAACGGTTAGCGCATTAGTCGCTGGTTTGAGTTTCGTAATAACTCGCAATTACCAAATTTTTTTAAATATTTCTTTTAAAATTTAATTTAAAAAAGTTTAGAAATTATAGAAAATTTTATAAAAAAACAAAAAAAAATCTCTCTCCCAGTGGGATCGAACCTTCCAGTAGCAGGTATTAATCGGGCGCTTTAGACATTGCGCCATTCACACAACAGCCGGCAAGTGAGAAAATCAAATATTTATTGTTTACGCATTCATTTTTTTGCATTTTTCAGTCGCGTGACGCCGGCGAATCGCGGCAGAAAGCGTCGCACCGCCGGGAGTGGAAAATCCTCTTCCAATCCGTGCCCTTCACCGCCTACATGATCGTCAACCGCGTGGTGTGGTACATGGCGCAGTGTGTAGGCGGCTTTTTTCATTGTTTTGCTACGAAAATTTAGAAATTTAGTATGCATTTGAATCATATATGAAAAATAAGCACATTTTTGCACAATTTGCCTTTTAGCCAATCGCAGAGAGCTGTCTTGCGTGGAATGTGGCGTCGATTTGTCTGCGGTTGGCGGTCTCCGCGCTCAATCCCACAATTTACTACGTCTCAAACACGTAAATTTTTTATATTTTAAACGCGAAAAGTTTTTGTGCCACTAAATGTTTGCTCCCCTCCCCTTCCAGAGTATTCCCGTTCTCTTCGTTAGCTGACATTTGCGGCCCAGATGCTTGCGTCCCGAGCGAATCTAGGGCGCAAAAGTCCGACTTTTTCGCCATAGTATTTTTCTTCTTCTTTTCTTGCCACTTAATGTCAGGACGCAAGTATCTGAAACTCAAAAGTGCGGTTGCCCTTCGCCAATGTTATAGTTTGAAAATGAAACATAAATTTTTTTTGAGGACTTTGCGGCGCAAAATGAAAGCCACCGTCAACATCAGCGCGTCGATGGCGGCGGCGCCTCCTCGCGCCAAAGACGACGACGCGACGCACACGTCCACCGCGCCGCACAAATAGCGCCGCGAACAGTGTCCAAGTACGCGTAGCAAAGCGTGCAAAAAGTTTTTGCTTTTTGCAAAAAGCAAAAAGTTCAAGTTTTTCAATAAATTCCTTGCTCAAAAATCTATTTTCTTGGCTCAATTATTCAGGACTTGCTGCTACGCGAAAAAGCGTAGCAGCAATAAAGGCTTATGGGGGGGGGGGACCGAACCCCTTCCCTTATTAAAGAAATTTGATCAATATAATTTTTCATTTAATGTCAGTTGGCTAGGTTCAAATTTCGCAATTTGAAGCGATTCGGAAACATGAACTTCAGGCTGAAGAGTTATTTTACCGGGGAAATTCAGCAATTTTTCGCATACATAACAAAATTTGGGCGGAACAGCTCCGTTTGAATAAGATTTATTTTAAATTTTTTTTGCGTTTAGTCGAAATAAATTTACTACTTGATACATCAAAAAAAAATGGCATAAAGTTCGTCTTAAATTTTTTTTTAAAAAGATTAAAAAATTTAGCGAGTTTTGGTCATTTTCAGTTTTTTCGAAAAAATCACAACGTTTTGAGGTTATTAATTTTTAGATTTTTGAAATTATGATAGTATTGTTAGTGCAAAAATATTTGTGTAAACTTTATTTGTATTTATTACATTATTTTACAAATTGTAACAACGTGAATTTCGAGGAAGAATGTATAAACACTTTTAACAGAATAAAAATATTTCACAAAAAAAATAAATTTTTGCCGTTTCCAATGTTATTTTGGACAGAATTTTTGTAAGAAATTTAGTTTTTTTTTGTTTCCCGGACTTCCACTTCAACTAATTAGTGGGGCTTACGTAGTTTTTGGGAAGAAAAATTGGCTAGGTTTTTTGAACAATTTTCGTGAAAAGCTGGCTAGCAGGGCTGTGACTTGAATCATTTTTTGAATCATGAATCACGGCTTGAATCATCATTCACGTGGGTCACTGACTCATGATTCAAATGATTCATTGACTCATTTGAATCATGAGTCAACCCGTGATTCACGGTTAAAATGGCTCATTTCACTGAGTTGAATCACGTGAATCATGATTCATCCCCAAGGTAGTGAATCATTTTTACAGTTTGCCACCATATTCTACAGTTAAAATATGATTCAAATGAATCATTCCTGCGGTTTTGTGATTCAAGTGAATCATTTTCCACCATAAAAATATGGTAGAAAATTTTTACTGTGAGTCAAATGACTCATGAGTCACAAAATGAGTCAAATGACTCATGAGTTAAAAAATGATTCAAAAAAATGATTCACCACTTTTTTTGAATCATTGGAGTCATTTGAATCTGAGTCGAATGAGTCAAATGACTCATTTGAATCATTGATTCAAATGACTCATGATTCATCCGTGATTCAAGTCACAGCGCTGCTGGCTAGGTTCTCTTTTCATTAATTGATCGAATTGAATTGAATAATGAATGTTCATCGAGCATTAAATTCACCTGGCGCTACCGCAAAAAATAAGTATGGTTTAAGTGTCTTTTGGCATTAAAAAATTGGCTAATTTAATTACAGAAATTTCTTGAACAATTTTGCATAAAGATCTGGCTAGGTTCTCTCTTGTAATTAAAAAAAAAGTAATTTAACATAAAAAAATGTAACTTAATTCCAATTTAATTCATAAGTTGGAATAAAGTGACAGTAATTTTTTCATTTTTCGCGGCCCCATCACTAATTTATGGCTATTGGAATAAAAGAATTGGCTAGGTTTATCATTTCAATTTCAACAGAAAAATTAACCAATTTCGATTTAAACGTTGGCTAGGTCTTCTTCCCACGGATGGATTTCAATATAGTGGGAATTTTTATTTTCCCAACAGTTAGTGTAAGCTCAAAATACTCTCGACACGATCCTTTTTTTTGTATACACAAAATACAACAATTCAAACTGAATTTGAATTCTTCTTCGGAATTTCCTTTGAATTTGCTTCTGATTTTACGGTATATTGTATCGTCGATCGTAATTTTACCATTTCTTTATTTCTCGAATTTTTTCGGTTAAATGGCTCAAATTTCTCTTTAATTTTTCGAAATCGAATACGTTTGAGATTGCGTGTAAATATGCAGCAGATCAGGTGTAAATCGTCGTGAGAGTAGTTGACAGAGGCCAATTTGGGCTTAACGGTTGGGAGAATAAACATTCCCACTACACTCCTGTTCAAAAGTATAAGGACAGTTTAGGAATTGGCATAACTTTTGTCTCAAATGTCGGAATCGGATGAAACTTTTTTTAAAACACGTGTTTTTATATCAGGAATACTGGACTTCCGTGGTTTTTGAAATTTTTCAAAACGAAAAATTTTTCTTTGAAAAAACCGATTTTTTGCTATTCTTAAACTGTACTTATACTTTTGAACAGGAGTGTATAAATAAAGTTAAATTATTCAAAGGTAAAATTCAAGTTCACTGAATTTTGCGTGTTCGTCTTTCACCAATTTGTGGGTTTAAGTGGCTTTCCGGATAGAAAAATTTGCTAGGTTTAACGTATCAATTTCTAATTTTTTTGACATATAATTTTATCACAGTTTGGCATTGATGAAACAGAAAGTGAGAGAGAATAATTACACACAAAAACACAAAAAAAACGCATAAAAATACATAACAAAACACAGAAAAAGACAAAAAAAAATCGTACATTAATGATTGAGAACCGTCTTTGGCAAATGGAAAAAATACAGTAAAAAAGCTCAGAAACTGAAAATTACCCGACATTTCATTCATAAATTAAATAGTAATTAATTAATTAATTAAGTAATTAAAAGTAAGTAAGTAGGGAAAAAGTACAGTAATACAAATGAGAGTTGAAAAAAAAAAAAAAAAGTAAGGAACAATAACACAAAAAATTTTTTTGTAAAAAATCGAGAGAGAGCGAGAAAGAGAGAAATTGAATCGATTTTTTGGTTCGTTAAGTAGTGGATTATGGTTACAGTAATAATGTGTTGGAGTTGGTTGGCGTGGCGAAATTGCAAGTGTAAGGACCAGTGTTTGATAATATGAAAAAATTTCACGAAAAAATGACGAAAAAAAATTTTTTTTATGTGAAAATTTTTTTTGTGTGAAATTATGTGAAAAAAATTTTTTTTTTGGAATAAAATTTTTTTTTCTTCGAAAAAAAAATTTTTTTTTATTGAAACTTTCTTTTTTGTACAAAAAAATGGGCGGAGCCAAATGCACAAAAAAAAAAATTTTTTTTCTCATTTTTAATGTTTTTGAATATTTTTCCATGTGAATTTTTTACGTGAAAAATTACTCCCAAATCGCCAAACACTGGTACTGACTAAA
The DNA here is from genome assembly GCA_009724625.1 of Deladenus siricidicola. Taxonomy (NCBI): domain Eukaryota; kingdom Metazoa; phylum Nematoda; class Chromadorea; order Rhabditida; family Sphaerulariidae; genus Deladenus; species Deladenus siricidicola. Next base: position 63,713 of record SAUE01000047.1, read on the forward strand.
TTAATTAGTTGAGGGAGGAGCTCTACAACCTCCCTCCTCCTTCATCTCATAATCCCTAATAAAGACCCATTCCCCACACTCTTCATTTAGGTGGGTGGGGGGGGGGTGGTAGAGGAATTGATGTCATTATTCAAAAGGGGGAACACTTTAAGTGATTTTCGGTGATTTTTTGTAGTTTTTTAGTGGTTTATGGTAGTTTTTGATTGTTTTTGGTATTTTTTGATGGTTTTTGAATCGAAAAGTCGAGATTTTTTGCGGCTAAAGCAAAGAATAAATAAGAATAGGACATGAAAAAATCAGCTATGTCGCAGCTCTTTCGCGAGTGTAGTGGACGATGGATGAATAAAGCCGCCAAGCCCGCTTTCCGATCATCTGCTTCGTCGAATGCTGTTCGCCAGCGCTGTGGAGTGATAATGCGATGGTACTGTATACCATTCATCAGCATCGGCAACAGCAGCCGCAGCAGCGGCAATAACAGGAGTGACGACATCAGCAACGGCGACAGCAGCGCGGACAACAGCGAACTGCGACAGCAGCAGCTTCGACTTCTGCTAACAACAGCAGCAGCTATCACGCAGCTAAGCGCTTCTGGATAAAGACGAACGCTGCGCGCTTCCCTCTCACTTCTCGCTGCAAACCGTGCTCACCGACGACGAGAACAGTTTCCGGCGCTGTTTTTCCATCGACAGAGACCTCACTGAAAGAAAAGATTACTGTTTAATACCGAAAAAATCACTGTCTAACAACTAAAAAATTACTGTTCGAAGGCGAATCACCGCCGCCGCCGCCGCCCGCGTGCGGTAGCGCGACGCCCAACTGCTGTTGGTGGACGAAGCGACCGCGTCCGCCGGCGCTACCGGCCACTGGCGGCGCGCCACCGCCGCCGCAGATCACGCCGTTCATCGAGCCGATGGAGCTGCCGGAGCCGGCGCTCGGCAGTCCGCCTCGACCGGTGGCGCCGCCGCCGCCGCCTCCTACGCTAGCCGCGGCGGCCGACGCCGCGTTGGCGACGGCGGCGGCGGACGTGTGCGCGGAAGTGGTGAGCTTGTAGGCGGCTTTGCGCGACGTTGGCTGATTGCTGGGGCGTACGGAGAGCTGAAATGAATATATATTTGGTTTTAAGCGAGCGCTTATTCCCATCATATTATGACCAAAAAGTTGGTTTTTTTAAACCTATCCACTTTTCTTCTTCCTGTTATATGTATATATAATAATCTAATAGATATCGGCGTATGTTAACGGCAAAATCGTCATGTACATGTTAAATAAAATAAATAAATTATTATAGAAACCTGATTGGGGCCGATGCTCGGCACCCGATTCAATTCGCCTTTGATGAAGCGCTCGACTTTGTCGACGCACGCCTCCTGGTAGTCGTGCACCCAGCGGACGCCGTTGAACCTAACACAAGAATTTCATGCAAAAATTTCATATATAAATGCTGCAAGAAGTCGCGAAATGTGTGTAAAAATTTTTTGGATCTACATATTTTTGTCATGGGGGATTTGTTTTGGGGAGAATCGGCCCTGGGCCAATCCTTCCCATAGCGGGTTTTACAACCACTTATTCTTCTTTCTACTAGACTAACTCCCATTCCCTTCCTCCTCCTCAGCTGTCTTGGCTAGGGCAGAGCAGAGCAGGAAGAGAACAGCTTATTTCTAAGCTGTCCTTTCTCTCTGCCATAGCCATGCGGCTGTCTTTGGACGTTGGGTAAGGGCGGCCAGCTGCCAGATTGTTTTTACACCATGTCTATATGCATATGCATCACATATATCTTCTAACTATTTATTACACAATCACGAAGGTAAAAGCCCTTCCGTGATAGTTGAGTGATTAGAGAAATTCGGTTAGTGAACTCGGTTCATTAAAATTCTCATTTTCTTGATGCTAATATGTATCAGGGATGAGTCGAAAATGAATTTGAGATTTCGAAAATCGAAAATCGAAAGGACCTTTCAAAATCGAAAATCGAAAGACCCTCGTGATTTCGAAAATCGAAAGAGAAAAATCACCAAAAATCGAAAATCGAAAGAAAATTTTTCTCGAAAATCGAAAATTTCAAAATAAAAATGTCCGGAGCATTTTATTAAAATAATTTCTTCACACATAGCTGTTTTCTCCCTACGTTCAGCCATGTGTTGAATCGCAATAGAACGGGCCCTCATTCTGATGATGGTGATGAAATGGATTTTTCGAGAATTTTCAGCAACATTTTTTTCTACTGATTTTTTTTCTATTTTTAACGTTTCGATTTTCCCATCTTCTGTGCACCCTTTTCCAAACTTTCCTTTTTTTCAACAAATCGCAATTAATAGACTTTAAATTCATCAAAATGTTTTCTTTATGTTTAAAATTCATAATATAATTTTTAACAAAATCAGAAAATATATTCCGGGCTTGAGGCCATAGGAAAGAAACTCCGAAGGGCGGTTTTTTAATTTTAATTGAATTTTTTATTTTCGACACAACCATTTGTGGCAGAAAATCGTGTACAATTTCATGTAATTGATTGCAAGATTTAAGACTTTTGAAACAAATTTGAAATAACTTTTGACAAATGCGATTTTCGAAAAAATTTTCGAAAAAATGGCCGATTTTTCGAAAATCGAAAGGAAAAAACACCGAAAATCGAAATTCGAAAATCGAAAATTTTCTCAACCTTGATATGTATGAGCTGCTTACTTGGTGATTTGGCGAATATCGTCCGGCAATTCGCTTTCGATGGCGGGAAACTCGAATTGTTGGTCGAAGATGGGAATGACGTTCTTCTGGTATTCGAAGGCGCACCGCAGCTAAACCAATGTCAAATTTTTGCAATTAATTTTGCGTGCATTACGAGGAAAATATAGTTATTCCGAGCATAGCCACCCCAGCGTTCATCTTCTTGTCGGCATCTTTCAAAACATACCACAGAAACTCGAATGTGGCAAAGTGGAAAAAGGCAAAAAATTCGTTGGCAGACATTTGCGCGCCAGATTTTTGCGCCTCGGATATTTGCGCCCCAAACAAAAACATTTGCGTCCCAAGCTAACCCGGGGCGCAAATGTCCGACTTTTCAGACTTTTGATCCCGCAATAAAATTCTGAAGTTTTGAGTCTAAAATTTACATTACAAAAAAATTGCTGTGGCGTAAATGTCTGAAAAATCGGACATTTGCGCAAATGTCTTTTGTTTGGGGCGCAAATATCCGGGGAGCAAAAAGCTGCGGCGCAAGTGTCTGGGGCGCGAGTGTCCGGGGCGCAAAAGTGGAGTAACCAAAAAATATGCGAATTCCAACCTCTTTGTGAATCCAATCCTCACAGTTGCTGTCGTTGAGAAGTCGGTCAAGGGAGTGCGGCGTCAGAACGAGAATGAAATGCTTCGCTGCCTGAATATTCTTCAGCAAATGCGAGTCGAATTTGCCGGCGTACAGCTTGTCCACGTCGATGAACACCTACAAACGTTTAAAAAAAATCAATATAGATCTATTTTTTATAATATAAATATAAATTTATATAATATTTATTAAAAATAAATATAATATAAATTTAAAAAATTTACAAAAAATTCCTATAAGAGTGTTGTATTTTGAACCTGCTCAACTTTTCGCTTTTCATTTTATTTAAGAAAAAAGATTTTTTTGCAGACGTTATGGCTTTTTGAAACGGCCGTAGTTTTTTATAAAAATTAGTGATTTTTTCATGAAAAATGAACTTTTTTCATGAATGGAAAAAAAAAGTGAAGTGAACTTTTTTCCGGTTCATCTTATAAGTTCGTGTAAACACGAACTTTTTTCATGTTTCGAAAAAAAGTTCGCTAAGACGAGAGAAATGTTTTCTTTTTTCTAAAAATAGCATTTTTTCATGAAAAAATTGGGAGCCGCGTCTGGTCAGAACAATAGGTAAAAGGGAGGAAAAAATCAAAAAATGCTTTCTTTTATGCGCGCATTTTTTCAAATCAAATTTGAATGGAGTGGGCGTGGCTTATGCGCTTATAACTTTTTTTTGTCTGGTTCACTTTATAGTTCATGTAAACGGCGCACGGACATTTGCGGACAGACATTTGCGGATCGGACATTTGCGGATCGGACATTTGCGGACCACCATATAAATCGGACATTTGCGGATCGGACATTTGCGGACCACCAAAAAAATCGGACATTTGCGGACCGTTTAATTTTTTATTTTTTTTTCGAAATATTTTCGCAATTTTTAGATTTTGACAATATTTTTAGATTTGACATAAACAAATTTTATATTTGACATTAACAAATTTTATACGTAGAAAACTTAATTACAACATTTAATTTGTTATATTTTTTAAAATAAAATTTGTTTTTATTTTTGAATTAAAAAAAATTTAAAAAAAATTTTCCTAAAAAAAATTTTTTTTAATTTTTGACATTTTTTGATCCGCAAATGTCCGATCCGCAAATGTCCGCTTTTTATAGTTGTCCGCAAATGTCCGTCCGCAAATGTCCGTCCGCAAATGTCCGTCCGCAAATGTCCGTCCGCAAATGTCTGTCCGCAAATGTCCTAACACCCATGTAAACATGAACTTTTTTTCCGGTTTATCTCATCTTATAAATTCATGTAAACCCGAACTTTTTTCATGTTGCGAAAAAAATGGGAGAGATTTTTTCTTTTTTCCAAAAATAGCATTTTTCGTGAAAAAAATGAGGACTAGAGCAATAAAAGTGAGGAAAGGATCAAAAACAAAGCACAGAAAATCAAAAAAAGGATCGAAAGCTTCTTTTTTTTGAAGTGGCGTGGCTTATGGCTTATATAAAAATAAGTGTTTTTACATTTTTTCCTCACTTTTACCTATTGCTGTGACCAGGCAAGAGAACCGGTTCTCAACTACATATCTCCTCTTCGAAACAACAACCAGTCAGCTTCCTTTGGTTCTCCACTTAGCCGATCGATTCCCCCAGTGGGAAAAAAAACTTCTGGCAACCACAACGAACCTTGTAGCCCCTCAGCTGGAGAAGGACTTTGATGAGGCTGGCCAGCTGGTTGCCCGTGCTTCGCCGATAGCTGATGAACACGTCGATCTGCTTGCTGAGAATGGCGACTTCGATGTCGTCGATGTGTTTGCTGTCTGAAAATTTAATTATTTATAATTTTGTCAATATTTTTTACGACAATACAAACAATAACAAAATACCTTGCAGAGCTTGGCGTAGCTTGAGGCGGTGGATGGGGTTCTGGATGCCGCACACCGTCTTCATCATGTCGTTGGTGACCTGCGGAAGGAGGTTGCGGTTGAGGCCCATGCCCAGCATCTGGTAGGTGTAGACGGACAGCTCGGGGCTCAGCGACATCAGAAACTGGTCGAGTTGGCTTTCGTCGACGCTGCTGTAGTCGGCGGCGATCTGCACCCAAAACAGTATTGTAGGATGAGATTGTAACTTTTTTGTACAATTTTAAAAATTAAATATTAACAACTCAATTCTGAAATACCAAATTTGCAGAACAAAGATTTTGAAATTTTCATTACATTTTGCTTTGACACACTTTGCTAATCGGCTAATAACACTATAAATTGACTTTAGAAAATATTATAGATTTCAGAAATTTAAACCTAGCCAACTTTTCTATACATATTACTATAAATATATATATAAAATTTTATATCGGTAATTTTACGCGGCAATGCTTATTTTAAATCTTAAACCTAGCCATCTTTTGAGGCGAATAACTTTAAATGTATTATTCTAAATCGGCGAATCGAACCTGTTATTGATGAGGGAACCTCAAACCCTTTTTTTGATAAACAATATCAGAGGCAAGAAATTTTCGATTTTGGTGTTTTTCCCCTTCTATTTTCAAAATCACAAGTAGAGTTGTAAGTTGAATTTCAGATAGATTTGCAGATCCACGCTGAATCTGGACCCATGTTCGATGCAATATTTTTTCATAAATGTATTCAATTTTGATCTAATTTGAATCCATTTTGAATACATCCTGCTTTTCCTTTTTCCAAATTGGATACATTTTTAGATCCTTGCGGATTCAAAGTATTCAAGTTGCAACACTGATCACGAGTTTTTCGAAAGTTTGGCCATTTTTACTACTATTTTCAAAAATATGAAGAAAATTTGTAATCAATTCAACTCAATAATTTAGAAATAATTTGATATACGCGATGAGTTATGCAATATTGTTTTTTTGTTGTTGTTGCAAATGTTACCTTGAGGCTCTCGAGTTCGCGCATAAATCTCTTGCGAAGAAGGCCGGACTTGATGCCGAGGTCCTCCTCCAGCTCCCTTTCCGTCAACAACAGCAAAAGGTCGCCGTCGACCATATTCTTCGTGAAAATCTCGCCAAATGAGCCGAATCCAATCTATATTAAAGTAAAAATTAATGTGTGAATGGTATACAGTGCGAAGCAAAAGTTTAGAAACACCCTAAATTATGGTGATTTGACATGTTATCGCTTTTTTCTAGGTAAATCGTATGCTTACTAAATAACTTATAAGTACTTGATGCCGCGGTCCTCCTCCAGCTCAAACGGAAAGGAAGCTGGAGGAGGACCTAGGCATCAAGTCACTTTTTTTTTTAATTAGAAATTTTGTACTTTTTCGTGCTCTTACCAAATTTGTGATTTTGTAATTAAACCTATCTAAAATTTTCAAAGCAATTATATACATAAAACACAACATTGTGCTTTCGATGGCGTAATAATATAAATATTCTCCAAATTATAAATAAACCGCAGAAAAGATAAACAGGTCCAAAATCCAAAAATCTTCACTTATTTATTTTCTGATTCGTAGCAAGTTTGCAGGAATTGTAAGTTTGCATATATGCAAAATTTTCAAATAATTTTATGACTTTGCGATTTTGCAGAAATTGTAATTTTTTAAGAAATATATAATATTTTTCTTTGAATTTTTTCAATAAAAAATTTATTTTTTGCACCTTTTCCACCCAGTATTTGACGTCGCTGATGCTCCAGCAGGGCACTTGCTGCGACAGTTTGTACGGCACCTCCTCGCCGATGATCGTCAGCGCCTCGGACGCGAATTTCGCCGCGATTTCGTCGGGACTCGACGCGACTTCTTTCAGCGCTTGAATCGCGCCAATTTCCTAAATCAAAAAATTTCAAATTTTTCTCAAAAATTTCATTCATTTTTTTAGCGAAAAAAAACATTTTTTAGTATAATTTTTAAGCAATTGCATAAAAATTTGTTGACAAATTAACTTATCAGTAAATTTGTGAGATGAGCAGGTCCACCCGAAATTTTTTTTGAACAATTAAGTACGCCAAAGTCGAACGCTTTAAAAAGTACCTTTAATTACTAAATGCGTAAAGATACGTTTTGAGTTTCTATGATATTATAAAATCAAAGATGAGCTAGTTCAAAGCGCACTTTTATAAAAATTAAAGGCGAGAGAGAGCCACGCCCACTTCCCCCTTCCCCGGCTCAAAGCGTTCGTCGAAAGCATTCCAAAAAATACTCAGTTATGTTCCTCGACTAAAACTGGACAATGTTATGGCATTGAAAATTGGCTTTTTCGTTCTTCCATTTTTGCTTATAGCCTCTTTAGAAAAAAAATTAATTTTTTTTCTGACCACAATCCTGATCAATTTTCAACAAACTATTCTTAAACCTATCCGAAATTTTTCTGCAAAGTTATTTAAAAATTGCATTCGTAGCAGGCGCGAGGTGTGCCCTGGCGCTAGACCATTAATTAAATTACAAAAATTCGGTATAACTAACTAGGTTTAAAATAAATTTTTATAAAAATTTATTATATTTTTTTCGGTTTTTGACCTGCTGCTAGAATCCAACCTTTTTCTAATTGCACCCAGTCAGAAATATACACATAATTAGATTCGGTCACATTCTAAAATGTTTTTATGCACCATCAACAAATTGGTTAAACTTCGAAAACCGCAAATGTCGGTGCGCCACTTAGAGGGTTTTTTTCGGTCTTCTACCATTGCTGCAACTCCTCTCAAAAAAATACTTTTAATAAAAATAAAAATTTATTTGATTTTGAGGGCCTTTTCGGTCGTCGACCTTTCATGCTATCCTCCAATCTGTTATTCTAACTACACCCTGACAAGAATGAACAATTTTCGACAAACAATTTCTAACAGCCCAAATGTTTTACAAATTTATTGAATTTTGGCTACCCAATAAATAAAAATGGCCAATTTTTGTCAATCTTTGTGCACAGTTAACAGTGTCAAGTCTCTTAGCGCGTAGAACACATTTAATTAAATTATAAAAATTTGGTACAAGTCACTAAATTTAAAATAAATTTATAAAAATTTATTAGATTTTGAGCGCCCCTTTTGGACTTCGTTGCTTGCTAGCCTCCTGCAAAAAAATTATTTTTGGTTGCACATTCGAATAAAATGGACAATTTTCTACCAGTTTTTTTGTCAATTTTTGTGAACCTGCTCAAAATTTTCTGCAAGAATTTATTTAATAACTTTTTTCAACCTTCTCCAATTTTTCGTCAAAATTTATTCAATAATTGTAAATTAGAGTTTGATGACAATGTCGGAGACGTCTCCGACATTATTACTTAAATAAAAGAATTTTCGCATAAGTCACTAGGTTTAAAATTAAATTTTTATAAAAATTGACCTCCACTCTTTGTCAAAAAATACCACCGTACATTTGTGATTAAATATGAGCTAAAATTTGCGTACCTGGAGGACTTCGAGCTTCTGTTGGTCTTTTTTGATCGCCGACTCCATGGTGAAGTGGAAGGCGGCCATGCTCTTCGCCTCGCGGCACTTCGACCTCAGCATCGGCAACAGCCTAAAATAGGACTTTACACAGCTGAGTTTTGGATTTTTCGCTGTTGCTCTAGCTGCTTTTTTTCGCTGTAGTCTAGCTGCTTTTCTTTCCGTTGATTATTACCGTACGCTTGAGGTGTATAGGCACTACTCACAGCGTGGTAGCTAGGCAAACATCAGGGGGTGGGTTAATGAAAGACAAAAAACAAAAAATATCCCCGTAGCTGCTTCGTCTACCCTGTACATTTATATCTGTATGTCTGTGTCAAAATTATTTGTCTACCGTTCTAATACTACAAGACACAGCCGCTTGCTCCAGCCACATCTGCTTTCTCATATACATATATCTACATCTATATCTATTATACATCAGCTATATCTACATCTGTTCTCATACATAGCTGTGTCATCACAGTCACGGTGCTGCGCACACACAGCTAAATATAAAGCAACAAAGAAAATCGAAAAGCAGCTAGCTGCCCGCTCCATCCAATCAGCGTGGAAGCAAAAATTTGTTTGTTTTTGTTGTTGTTCTTACTGTTGTTGTTATTGTTGTTGTCAGATGAACAACAAAAAAGGTGAGTAGCGTCAAAGAAAGAAAGCAAAAAATTGCGCAAAGTCACCAAAAAAAGTGTGGGCGTTTTTCGGATTTATTTCAATTTCATTCGACGAAAATTTCTCTTTTTTTTTCGCTGCGAACGATTTTTGCGAAAAAAGGAGAAAAAATCAAAACTTGACGCCCACAACTTCTTTCATTTTCCCGCAAATTCGTGATTAACTTTGCAAATCGCCGCATACAGGTCACTTATTTGCGTTTTTTGCACGCTTCTCGCCCACTCCTTCCTGCTATATTTGACACACATTTGACACACACACACACACACACACCACACACACACATTTTATTACACACACAGACATTTGGCACACACGTTTGACACACACACACACAGACATTGATATACATTTGCTTTTTTTGAAAACTCATTTTTGCAGACTTTGCGGGCTTTTCTAAGGAATTCGGCTGTCCCAACACCGACTCGGTTAAGTTTAGTGCATAGTTTTCCAGATTTTACATTTTTGTCTCTTAATTGCAGTGAATAAATGAATAATTTCTGTATTTTCTTACTAGGTTTAAAAATCAAAATTTTTTTACATTCTATTTTCATCTCCTTCGGTGGAAGAAAGTGTTGTCCTTCTTGTCAACTCCTACCTCAACTCCTTCTATTAGCCACATTTGGCAAATAATTTGCTATTTCAGCTTCTTCTGACTTCCCATTTTACCTAAAAGATTAGCCTGATGTGCGTTGTGTTTCCCGGACAGCTGACTGGAATCGAAGAAATAAATAATTTCTGCATTTTCTTAATAGGTTTAAAAATCCAAATGTCTATTTTATCATTCACTATGCATGCGTTCGGTGGAAAAAATGCTGAAAAGCTGGCCAACCACTACCCCCCCCCCACCAACTTGTCTTATTCTTAGCCACATTTGGCACATTTTTTTTTGACAATTTGCTACATTAGAGAGCTTCATTTGTGTTGATTTTCAAATTGACCGAAAACACGCCGTTTTTTTCGAAACGACCTATGGAATATTTGAACCAGTGTTTTCCCATTTCGACTCAAATGAAATTCATTTGAATTTTTCAAATTCAAGTCACCAGTTCAAGTTAATTTGAAAAAATTTCAAATTCAAGACGCCAGTTCAAATCAATTTGAAATAAATTCAAATTCAAAATTCCAATTCAACTTGAATTTTCCATTTTAAAACCGACGTATTCGTTGATTGGGAAACTTTGTCCACTTCGCATCTCTTTTAAATTAACTAAAAATAGAACATTTACCAAAAATAATTAAATTGGAAGTCGCCTGTTCAAATTAATTTTGAAAAATTTAAGTTGAACTGGCGATTTGAATTTGAATTTATTTCAAATTGATTTGAATTGGCGACTTGAATTTGAAATTTTTTCAAATTCATTTGAATTGGCGACTTGAATTTTTTTCAAGTTCATTTTGTCGGTTCAATTTCATTTTTTGAAAAAAAGGGAAACACTGATTTGAACTGAAAAAATAAATAATTTCTATATTTTCTTGCTAGCTTTAAAAATCTAAATGCAATTGCTCCAATGCAAATTTCCCAGCAAATTACTCATTTTCGGAATTTCACATAAAAATAAAATAAATTTTATTCTCTTTACCGTATTCCGATCATTCTTTGGTTCGGAAGTTACTGTGAAAACCAAAAATTTTCTTTTGCATACGGTATTTGCATACGGAAATTTCTCAAAATCTTGAAATTTTTAGATCAGCATGCAAATTTCAAAATTTGCAAGTAAAGCATGCAAATCTCAGAATTTGCAGATTAACGTACAAATTTCTAAATTTGCAAATCAAACATGTAAATCTGAAAATTTGCAAATCAACACACAAATCCCGAGAACATTTTTACTGAGGATACGGTAATAAAAACATTTTACTGAGTATACGGTATATAGGCATTTGATAAATTTATGAACACCTACCGTATCAGCCACTCCTTCGGGCGGCCCTGCGAGTGTTTGTAGTCGTCGCGCGCGAATTGCACCGGCTGATGCGAGACAAGGAATGGCTCCACCAGCGAGAGTGTGCCCGACTTGGTGACGGCCGCCTCCATCTCCTTGGAGCTGGAGCTGGAGCTGGCGAGCATGCAGATCGCCAGGCACGCGTAGTAGCGCGTCACCTCGTCCTGCTGCGACGCCAACAGGAACAGCCAGTCGGGCAGCTGAACGAGTATACAAAATTAATACTAAAAGCTATAAGCAGTGGATTTTGGATTTGGAATGTGATGGGGGGGAGACAGAGAGAGAGAGAGAGAGAGAGAGAGAGAGAGAGAGAGAGAGAGAGAGGGGGGACAGCCAAAAATTTTACATTCGATTTGGCAAATTGGCCCTGTCCAACTCCAACCTCACATTTCTCGCCCCGAAGATCCTCATACACTCTCCCAAAATTGGTAGAATGGATGGATTTAATGCGTGGATCCAAGAGTATAACATGATTTCCGTATGAATATGCGGATCGAATATGAGTATTGCCACAAGAAACGAAAATCTTCTGGTAATCTCCAGTGAACCTTATTGGCAATCTCATGGAGATCCGCAGGAGAAATGCGAATCTCAGGGTGATTGGCAGTTAAAAACCTTAAAGTCCGGGGTAAGAGAGACAAAATGTTTCCGATTTATAATACTTAAAAAATCCAAAATTTTCGCTTTGCCGTAAAATTTTGGTGCATTTTTTTGTTTTTAATACCTTTTTGGCGATAATCTTCTTCTTCGCCTCGCTGGTACTGTAGAGCGAGAGGTTGGCGAGCGCGAGCGCCGCATGCCGCAGCGTGACGGGCGTTTCGCTGGCGCGCTTGCACGTCAGCAGAATGTGCTCGAGCACACCGTAGTCGATCAGCCTGTAATTTGAGGTACGGTAATTTTGCGTTAGCTTACGGTAATATATGGTTTCATCTTTAGTTTTGGCTGACAGTAATACACCTTTTCTTTCTGTTTGGCTTACAGTAATAACGATGTTTTTAGGTTTTTTGCCCTACCGTAATGGCTGTCCTTATTGCTTATACGGTATACAATATTCAATACTATGTGGAATACGGTAATAGATATTCTCACTCTTCGTCTTAGCATACGGTAGCCGATTGTCTCACTCTTTGTTTTGGTCTACAATAATAACGATTCTCGGTGCATTTACGGTATCGTACGGTAACAGAAAAAATGTGTTTACTAGTAACTTTGATCGATAACAACACTTACCAGCTCTGGTCAAAGCAACTCATTGTTTGAAAATAATTTTTGTACCTTTTGCTAATATTTATTATTATATTAAGAATCTCGAAATGGAAGCAATTTTAAACGGAAATAAATTTTTTTGAATGAAAACAATTTTTAAATAGAAACAATTTTAATTAATTAAAAAAGTTTGCTTTTTAAATGTCATATATGTATGTATATGTGTATGTATATGTGTATGTATATGTGTATGTATATGTCTATGTATATGTGTATGTATGTATGTA
>SAUE01000047.1:174899-185083 GCA_009724625.1 Deladenus siricidicola
TCCAAAAGTATAAAAAGTTGACAAATAAAGTTTATTTGAAACACAATTTATAACAATAAAAATAATAATTTAAAAGATTTAAGAAACTTGGCGAAAAAATTTTATCTACTACATATGACACATTTTCGTCGATTTTCATCCACCAAATCGCTCGGATTGTGAGACCTATGTATGTATGTTCGAATTGTGAGGAATAAGCCGTTCCTCACAATTCCCTCAAGAATTCTTGTAGTCGGATTGAGCGAATGAAGCTAGCAATTCACGAGTACATATGTATGTACATTGCACATAAGCTGAGGTCAGGGAAACGGGTTCTGCCGAAGTATGTATGTGTGTATATGTATCAGGGGTGCTACGAAAATAATCGTAAATCGTAAATTTTCAGGACCTCGAAATTTCGTAAATCGTAAATTTTTGCCCAAAAAAGCCGTAAATGTCGTAAATCGTAAATCGAAAATCGTAAATTTTCAAATTTCGATTGAAAATTTGCATTTTTTTCAAATTTTTTCCTAATTTTTTTTCAAGAAAGTTCTGTTCATTTTGCTTCTTTTTCTGTTTTTATTTTCATCTGACCGTTTTTGAATTCGTCAACTTTTTTTCCACTAATATCGACATTTTTCGCGCCAATTCGAACGAATATTGAGTTTTAAAAAATTTAAATTTTCTTGGAAAATGTTGAAAAATTTCGAAAATTCGGCCGATTTTTCGTAAATCGTAAATGGTAGCACCCCTGATATGTATGTATTGGAGCGTTTTTTCTTAATGTGGAGGGATGGGGGATGGGAGGAGGGGTGTGCTGAATCTATTTGGAACACCCACTACACAAAGACTACTTCAGCCAAATTTGGAGTAGTTTACGCGGAGTACAATTTGGCTTCCAAAATATTACATATTAACCGTAGTTATTCACGTTTACTTTTATGCCATTGTCGATTGACAAAAACCAGCTCACAGTCAGTTGTGTCCTTTTACAAACTAACAAAAAAATTATTTGCAAAAAGATTTCTCACAGAAAAGTTTCCGAATTTTATACATTTTCGCAATTTTCAGGTTATTTGTGCGCCTTTCTCATCCTCTCTTTTCAACTCGCATTAACGTTTTCTTCTTCCTCAAACATTTTTTTCGTTTATTGCCATTCCTTTTCTTCTTTATTTTTGTGTAAAAAATAACTGTCCGCCGCGGTACAGTTAATTAAACTGTTAATCAAATTTACTGCCGGAAGTCCTCTCGGCAAAACTTTCAACCAACCAAAACGAATGTGAAAGCCATTAAAGTGAACGGTAGGTAGACTTCAAGGTAAAATCAATGATAATAATGTGTGCCCACTTTATTTAAATGATGAAATTTTGTAATTGGGGAAAAGTTTTTCTACCACATCGGGAATTGTTCAAGTTATGAGAGAAGAAAAGTTAGCCAATCTCATTCTCAGTATCATCACCTTCGCTCAGTCGACATCATTTTTGTTATCATTATCATTCTCAGCGTCGCCCACATGGAAAATGCTCACCTGTTGCTGCTACTGCTTCTGCCTGCCCCGGAAATGCACTGTTACGCAATATTCCGGTTCAGAAAACACCACATGTACATATATGTATAGCTGTTGGTTTCTGCTCTTATTGTTATCTGTGTTTTGCTCTGTGTACATCAAAAAAGATTTTAAAAAACTTTTTAAAGTTTCTAATCACTTTTGAGAAAAAATTTTGTAAGGTGAAAAGCTTGACAAATTACACCTGATTTTCTGTTCAACAAATTATCAATCATTTCTCATAATAATAATCAAAAATGCAAGATTCAAATAAAATTGATGCTCTTTATGAAAATAATACGATATCTATCTTCTTCTGCAAACTTTTGCACAAATAAAATATGTACATACATGAATGTCTCCCTCTCTTTCTCTCTCTACGTAGTCTTTCTCTCTCTTTCCCTTTCTCTCTCTCTCGCTCCCTCTTTCTCTCTCTCCCTCTTCTTTCTCTCTTTCTCTCTTTCTCTCTCTTTCTCTCTCTCTTTCTCTCTCTGTCTCTCTCCCTATCTCTCTTCGTGGTCTCTCGCCTTCTCGCTCTCCATTCTTTTTGTGGTCTCTCTCTCTTTCTATCTTTATCTCTTTCGCCCATTCTATTTTCTTTTCGTGGTCTTTCTCTCATTATCCCGCTTTCCTCTCTTTTTGCGATCTCTCTCTCTTTCTCTTTCCCTCTCTCTCTGTCTTTCGACTCATCAATTTTTCCTTTCTCTCCATTTCTCTTTCGCCTCGTTTACCTTCTATTCTCTCTCCATTACATACTTTCTACATACATATGTATATGTTGCTCTTGTTCTCTCATTTTGTGTCTTTCACTATATTGAACATTTATTGTAATCTTATAATGCAAAACGAATAATCCACCATATACTTTCACCATTTACTCATTGTTAAACGGTTTTAACTTTTAAAATTATAGTAGCAAAAAAAACCAACGAAATTATCGAAAACGTTTTACTACTTTTTAAGTCAGTTTTTTGCGAGACAACATTAACGCAGAACTTTTTTCACTGCTGCTGCTCAAAAACACAGAATTGTTCATCTGCTGATGTGGCTACACTGATCATTGCGTGTTTGATTTATGGTGCGTTGGCTGTGGAGATGATGTCTGTATGTGTATGTGTATGTGTACGTGTGCATTGTGCACGGCTCTGCGGAAGAAAAGGTTTGCCACAAAAATCGTATTTAATATCGAATATAATTTCTCTCGGCAACGAAATTCACCATTTTCAAATAAATAAATTTAATTAAAAACATAAAAAAGTCATGCAAAATTATTCCATTGCAGGGTCTTTCTTCCTTTCCCCCTTTTCCCACAAAATTCAAAAATTGAAAAGTAGAAGGAGAAAGAACGATCTATCCATCTATCCATCGTTGGATGGGAAAGAAAAAAGTGTTTTCAGCTAGGGACAAATGAGCGTTTTGTACGAGAATCAACGTGTAGACCGCGCAAAAAACGCGCGCACACACAAACAAGCAAAACACACGTCAAATCAGTAGTCGGTAGTGGGAAGAAAAAAGAAAGAAATTGAAAAAGAAAGAAGGCATGCAATAAGGAAAGGAAAGGAAAGAAGGAAAGAAAATGAGAAAATTCGACCAATTATGCACTTGAGGGCTGACTGACTTGCTTGAGCCTTTTTTTATTAGTTTCTCACTTTCACAAATTGATTTGTTGTTTGGAGGGGTTTGTTGTTTTCGTTGTTGTCAATGCGCCCCTCCAACCACCCGCAATTTTTTTCGAGGAAAAGGGAAAGCCAAAAATTTTTTTAAACTTTTTTTGAATATTTAAGCTTGTTTTTCGGTCATCATCTGATATTGAGGGTCAAAATATTTCATAGTTCAATTTTTTGCCAATTAACTCGCTAAAAATATTCAAATTTTTTTAAGTTGTTGAAAATTATACATACCAAAGGAATGAGAAAAATTCTTTACGTTCGGTGATGTTTGACATGCTTTAACAACTTTAAAAAAAAGCAATTTGCTGTTTGCATATTTTCTGAAGAAAAAAAACAACGAAAACAACAAATGCTTGATTACCTTTTTTTCTCCCGAGACTATGTGGACTTGCGAGAGAGAGAAGAGAGAAGAGAGAGGAGAGAGGAGAGAGGAGAGAGGAGAGAGGGAGAGAGAGAGAGAGAGAGAGAGAGAGAGAGAGAGAGAGAGAGAGAGAGAGAGCAGATGATTTTTACTGTACACCACCTTATCTTTTCTAATATGTATGTATGTAAAAATATTATTAATTTAATTTAAATAAAAACTTTTGCTTTTTTTCCTTTTCCCCGTGTTTTTTCCGTCTTGCTTATTTTAAGCGCATTTTAATGCGTGACAAGCTGCGGTGCGTTTTTTACGTGTTGCACTTTTTTGTTTCACACATTTTTCCAAAAAAATGTGCTTGATTCACTTATTCTCCGATCACAAAAGAATTACCTTACCACACAAATTGGCGTGCGTGAAGAATGAGTAATATTTCTTGTTTTTCAGCAATATTCTAAACCTCCCACAGTTATTCTTCGTTCATTTACTGTGAGCTTTTACAATCGAAAACGTACGTATGTATCCGTTACAATAATTGCAGAATTTCATTTAATTGTTAATCGAAAAATGCGTTTGAATTAGAAAGAAAAAAGAAGGAAGAAAGAAAAAAAGAAGGAAGAAAAAAATAAAAGAAAAAGGAGGGGAAAGCACAGCCTTAAAAGTATAAAATTGCATTTACTTCAAATTTGTAAATTTTAAAAAAATTTAAAAATTAATTTTTTCTTAAGGAAAAAATATTTTAAAGAAAATTTTTTTTCGGGAATATATAATTAATATGTATGTGATGAAAGCAAAATTGTTTGTGGATTTTATTACCAAAACAGTTATATAAACCAAAAATAGAAAAAATCGCTGGTCGTCGAGCCAGTAGCTGTTGTGTGCGTTGCGTTGACGCGTGGCTTAGCTGCGGCGGCCTTCGACTTTGCTGCGATCGAAAGCGCTCGCCGAATTTTCTGGCGAAATGTTCGCATTGAGTGCAGAAAAACCGAGTACGCGTCCTCGACTCGAGACATTTCGAGGTTTGTGTTGTTCTAAAGTTAGATTTGCTAAAAATTAACAAAAGTTGAAAATATAAAAAATAAATAACTAAATATATTCACAACCTGCTCAGCCGCGAGCCAATTCCGACAAAAGCGCGGATAGAGTCGAAAAGCGTCTCGAATACGGTATTGATGCAGATCCTCTTCCATGTCTGTCACATAATAGTGGCGTATTGTGTTCAGAGTAATCTGCGCTTCGTCCACATCACAGTGCACGTCGATTAACTGTCTCTAAAACTTGAGATCGTAATTGCTGTTGTTTTCATCTAGCTCCTCCCCACACTCCCTACAAAATGTGTAGCTTTCTCTCTTTCTCTTCTCTGTCTCCCACTCTCTCTCCCTCTCCGTTTCTCTCTTATATTCTCTAGCCCACTCCTTTCTGTGCTCCTTATTCCTTTGCCAAATTGCTAGTGCTGTAAAATTGCCAAATCCGATCACATCGCAAAAAAATTGAGAAAATTTTCCATTTTCAAATTTTAATTTTTGGTGTTTTTTATTTACGGTTTTCGCTTTTTCGATTTGGCTAAGCGATGTGGCTAAAAAACTATACAAAGAGCACAGTAACATATATGTATCTAACTCTACCCGACATTCGAGCGCGCACGCCTGAAAACGACAGCGCAGATCTTGCTCATCGTAATTGGCGCGCTCCACCTCGTTGAAAACTATCGACGCGTTCGACTCGACGGAAGAGCGCGTCGTCGAGTCACCCAGCGACTTTCGCGCCACTTTCCCGCAAATTGAGTGACATTTGAAGGGCGTGGACGTTTTGCTAACAATTAAAAACAAATAAATTATGTATTATATAATTTTTTGCACAAAACCTTTTTTAAAGCTTTTTTCCTCTATTACAATGGAAAAAAATTTAGTGCGACAAACTTCGGTTTGTTATTTTAATCAGACAATTCTGGCAATTCTGTCCACAGACAATTCGGCAGACACCAAGGAACATTTTGCCTTTTTTTGGAACATTTTGCCTTTTTTATTGCATTTTGAAAAAATAATCCAAAAATGCAAAATTGAGATTATTGACTACATTCGTAGTCCGGTGGTCCTGAAGCAAACGCACACATTAAATCGAAAAAATTTCTTTAAATGTGGAGAATTAGCAGGTCATTCTGCCCCACTATCATCTATCATCAACCAAATCGGAGATCATGTCTAAAACCATATGATAAAAAACTCGAATTACAAAAAAGTAAAACAAAGAGTTCTAAATAAAACTCGTTTTCTTAGATCTTTTCGCGTAACAACGAAATTAAACCGGAAGTCCTGATGTAGAATAGAAATTTTTGGTTATTTCCCCCCCCCCTCATCATCACCACCACACCACCCCCACTCCGAAATGCAAAATATTTTGGCCACTTCCCTATTTGGCCACTATCCACGATCATCGCTCTCTAACAGTGTTTGGCAAAATGGAAAATTTTTACTGAAAATTTTTTCTCGCGTGAAAAAATTTCTTTTATTTTGCCAAACACCGCTCTCAACTATTATTTGTCATTGGTGGAATATCTTCGCGACATAAATCGAAACAAGCATTCCGCCCCAATTTGAAACAAAACTCGTTTGCCCAGATCTTAAAAACTTTACTTCAAACATTGGAATGAGCTGTGGAATTGTTGGCGTTGTTGAACGCAGATTTGTGTTTGCGGATTTGGCGGCGCTTCCGCCACCTCACACTCTTCGCGATAGCAAAATATTCGCTCTTCGACGAGGCGGCAGAACGTCGCGAAGTTTTCGCGCGACGACGAAATGAGCGGATCGATGGGAAAGTCGAAATATTCGTTGGCGTACGACTTGCCAAATGCGTCCTAAATACAATATTATAAATGTAAATATGAAAATATGCAGATAAAATTGTGGGGAAAAACAAAGTAATAAACAAAGTAATAGCACAACGTATTGGGTTGATGCAGAAGTCGTTGCGCATTTTTTCAAATTAAAAAATGTGCAAAGAAAATGAATATTTTGGCATTATGTGTTGTGTTATTCGAAAGAGCATTTCTTGCTCTACAAGATAGTGTGTTTGATTTTTTTGACAGGGATTTTTTTTTGTTTATTTTCAGTTTATTGAAATGGAGTGTCAAGTCGACAAAGCTGGACATTTTCTTCGACATTCTCGTTTGATCGAGTTTAATCGCAACTCAAATGCTTCCAAAGCGGCTCGTGAAATTTGCGCTATATTTGTCCGGACTTAACTATTCTTCATGTTGTTCACATCTTTGTTGTCATATCTTCTTCTCCGTATATAGCGCAAATTTCACGAAGCATTTGAGTCGCAATTAAAATCGATCAAATGAAAGTGTCGAAAATGTTCAGTTTTGCGACTTTACACAATAAACTGAAAATAAACAAAAAACATTTCCCCGTCAAAAAAGTCAAAAACACTATCCTGTAGAGCAAGAAATGCTCTTTCGAATAACACAAAACAGAATGCCAAAAAATTTATTTTTGGTGCACATTTTTAAATATGAAAAAATGCGCAATGACTTAATATAATAATAAAATATAAGATATCTTTACGAAATCAGAATACTACATCTTTTTTATTAGAACAATTAATCCCCCCCCCCGAACCCGAAATGACCGGCTTCCACAAAATATTTTGGCTGAAATTTTTTTTTATTATTTTGCCAAACACCAACATTTTTGCTATTGTTTAGAGAAGGAATTTTTTTCACGTAAAGCGAAACATTTTTCGTTCTCCTGACAGTTCTAATGGCATAATAATATTTTTGTAAATATAATATTTTGTTAATATACATAATACATATGTGTAGTGAATACCTGAAAGTCGCGATTGAATTGCGCCTCGCACGCCGTCTCACAGCGCGTCTCCAAAAGGTCCAAAAAAGTGGTGATTTGTCGGCGATGCTTTCGAATTTTGGAGTTTTCGTTGTCTTTTTGCAAAGCTTTCGTCCCTAAAGTAGCCAGCACACAGTAATAAGCTAAACAATAGCGCCAACGCAGTCAGTCAGCTAGAGAAAACTACTGTAAACGAGACAGGGAGAGACATAGAAACAGAAAGAAAAAGAAGAGAGAGAGATAAGAGAGATAGAGAGAGAAAGGAAGAGAGAGAGAGAGAAACAAAAAACTACCGTAAATAATGGCAAATACGAGAAATATGACGACAGAAAACTTTTTTTGCTGCCCACTTCTTCTGCTAGTGCTGCAGCTGCTACTGCTGCTGTTACTAATGTTATTGTGGTTGCTGCTGCTGTTGCTAATATTGCTGTTGTTGTTGATGTTGTTGACGTTGCTGTTAGAGCTGCTATCAAAAGCTATTGTTGTTACGCAGCAAAAATACATAATACCACACATTTGATGAAGAACTACACCTTGTTTTCTACCAAATAATTTTGGAAAATGATTTTTATTCTACAAATAAAAATTTTTATTTCAAAATATACTTTAATTTCTATACTGTATTGTATGTACATTTTTCAACAGCTAACAGGTAATTTTTGCCAAAAATAAAACTTATAATAAATACCTTTGATTTTTCGAAAATAATTTCCCCACACTTTTCAACATCAACTACAAACATTTTGCCAACGAACACTAGATATTATGCTACATGTTTTGCCAACAACACTAGATATTTTGGCAAAAAAAAAAGTTGCAATTTGAAGTAAACTTGCCTCTAATGATGGCTTACAAAATACATACTTTAGCGCTAATTGAACAAAACTTTGGCAAAATTTACGAAAATCTCAATCAAATTCGAAAACAAATTCGAAAATATTTATAAAAAAATTTATTTTAGAAAAATATTACTTTTATAAAATTATTTTAAAATATTTTATTTTTGAAAAATATTATTTTTACAAAAATTATTTCACAAAAATTACTTTATAAATATTATATTCTGAAAATTACTTTTATGAAAAATTTAAAAATGTTCATTTTGAGCTAAGTTACGATACTTTTAAAAAAAGTAGAAAAAAATCTCTTACAGTTTTCGATTTATCGTAACGTTATCAAAAAATAAAAAAAATGAAAATGAAGCTTACATTTCATTTCATATATTCATAAAAAAAACATTTCATAAAAAAAACTTAAAAATGATCATTTTGAGCAAAGTTACGGTAGTTTGAAAATCAATGAAAAAAAATTTTGATTTTCGAAAAAAGGCAAAAATCGAAATTTTTATTAAAATCTTCACACTTCTGGCACAGACAAAAATTCCAAAATAAAATACAAATTTTAAATTTAACAATAAAATTTTTTGCTAAAAAAAATTAAATTAAATTAAAATTTATTTAATAAAAGAATTCAATTTTAAATGGAAAATTTTTATCGTCGATTTTATACAGAAATTTGACAGGAAAACGCAGCCACAAATGCAGGCAAAAAAAGAAGCTGTGGGATACGCAGCAGATAAACACACAACAGCAAACCGTTCAGCAGCAGCAGCAGCTAAGACACACAGATTTTTTTGATCGATTTTAGTTGAAAAAAAATTTTTGAAATTTTTGTTGCGATTTGACTAAAGACCGAAAAATTTTGCAATTTTCTTTAATTTTTATTTCTTTTTAAATTATTTTTTAAATTATTTTTTGTTCGCAGCTTTAAATATTTGTTTTCATTTAGCAAAGTATTTTTTGTGCATTTATATTTTGTGTATTTTGCATATATATGTATACGTATACATACACACAAACATACAGACTCATACACATACAGACAGACTCACACACACATACATACACACATACATAAACACACACTTTTGATGTTTTTGTGATAATTTCAGACGAAGAAAAAAATTTTTTTGCACTTTTTGCGCAAAAATTGTCACCAAAATGTTGCCAATGACAACCGAAGAATACAAAAATGCTGCAAATTTTGCACTATCATTTACAATAATTGTCGACTAAATAGAAATACACAACAAATTTTGGAATATTATTTGAAGATTGCGATTTTCGAGTTGTGTGCATAGAGTATTGCGATTGAGTATTGCAATTGAGTATTTCAATTGTAATTGAGTATAACAATTGTAATTGAGTATTACGGTGGAAAACATTAAATGGCAAAATTTTGTACGGAAAATTTGGAAATATTAATGGATGAGAAAAATTCGAATATTTGTGTGGAGGATGAGAATGCGGCGTACCCAGACTGGCAGCTAATCGGTAATTTTTTTCACTTATTTTCTTTCTTTTTTTTGCAATTTTGCCTAAAGCATTTATTTTAAAGAATTGCCTTTGACAGCATATTATTTAATATGTATATACCAGGGGTGTGTCGAAAATAAATTTGAGATTTCGAAAATCGAAAGGACCTTTGAATTCCGAAAATCGAAAATCGAAAGACCCTCGTGATTTCGAAAATCGAAAATTTCAAAAAATGATTTCCGAAAATCGAAAGAACTTTTTGCCGAAAATCGAAAATTTTAACAAAAAATTTTTCCTCAAAATTTATAATTTTTTCAAAATTATATGACAAATTTTATAATTTTTTTCAAAATTCTAAGACAAATTTTATAATTTTTTAGACATACATATGTACATATACACTGCTGGAAATAAAGATAGGTTCACCCAAATTTTTTTCGAATTTCTCAAATATTTTGGTCAAAAATT
>SAUE01000047.1:186180-196404 GCA_009724625.1 Deladenus siricidicola
AAAATTTTTGACCAAAATATTCGAGAAATTCGAAAAAAATTTGGGTGAACCTATCTTTATTTCCAGCAGTGTATGTATTTATTTCCATTTATTGTGACTTGAATAATTCTTTGAATCTGCGACTTCAATCAAGAGTGAAATGAATCCGAGAAACTCAAAAATAATTCAATTGAATTCAAGGAGTTTATTGGATTTGAATTGTGAATTTTTTTTGCAATTTGTGAATGATTGAATCACTTTTTATTCGCGAGTTATTTGAATAGTTAAGATTCATTTCTAAAAAAATTTCTTATATCGATTGAAAAAGGGGAAATAAATGCGACTAAAACTGCAAAAATTAAGCAAAAATAATAATGCTTGCGAGCGCGGCGATAGCCGCACGAGCGGAAAAATTGAAATTTTGCTTATATCTCCTCAAAAATCACATCATAATGAAGTTGAAGTTGACTAAAATTTTCACCAAAAATTTGAAAATTTTCGGAAATTTTCGGAAAATGGCCGATTTTCCGAAAATCGAAAGACCCTCGTGATTTCGAAAATCGAAAGGAAAAAACACCGAAAATCGAAAATCGAAAATTTCCACACCCCTGATACATACATGTGTATAATTTACATAATATGTATACATGTATAATAGAGTTGGGCGGAATTCCGAAATTGCGGCCATTTTGTATCTCAATTTTGGAACAAGCTAATATTATATTATATATTGTACAGGCAGTGCTCCCGCTTAAATTCGACACATTATCCATGGCTCTACACAATCTTGGCATATATGTACCAGGGGTGTAAGAAATTTCAAATTTTTGATTTTTCCTCTCTGTGAGCTCTTTGTGGACGTTCGTTTTACATTTGGAAATAAAATATTAAATGAAGATGAAAAATTATTAAATAAGATTTACTGGGAGAGAAAATTATGGGCCATCCAAATTAATAAAAATATAACAGAAAACTTTCAAACATTCGTGTTAGAACAACAAAACCTTTTGATGACCGCTTTTTTTGGCCGCACCCTGTATTACAAAAAGATGAAGTAAAATAAAAGAACATACATATATTATATAAACATATGGGTATTACCAGAGATATAAAGTGAGAGAGTTAGGGACAATATGCCGGATTTAGATTACAGCACTGCATCATATAACATAACGTAAGATTATGTAAAATAGTTGTCTGTGACATTTGCAGATGAAATCAGCATTTTGCTGCTGGAGCAGGGAATTGGCACGTTCGAAACTTTGCAGCGAGCGCTGCCTTCGATCGCTTTTGCGCACATTCAGCGAATTTCCGTAAGCATTTGTCAAATAAAGTTCAAATTGTCAAATAAAGTTCAAATTGTCAAACAAAGTTAAAATTGTCAACAAAGTTAAAATTGTCATATAAAGTTCAAATTGAAAAATAATTTTATTTTAAATTCACTTTTGTGCTTCATTTCACACTTAAAATAAGATCAAATTTGCGTAACTGCACGGTAATTGGACATTGATGCACGGTAATTGGCATTATTAAGATGAAAATTGTCAGAATTCAGGATGAAGAGGATAACAAACTTGGCGAAAACCGCAGCAGCTCCGTGTGCACCTCGCAGCGCATACTGAAGCTGTTCCGCATAACGCAGCTTCAGTTGCACTATGTGCTGCGCACACAGCAAGAACTGCTCGACGCTTTGGAGAGAGAACGCCAAAAATGCAAGAAATTGGCGATGGAAAACAAAGTTTTTCGACGATCCGTCCTCAACAACAACAACAGCGGCGGCCGCAGCAGCAGCGGCAGACGACAACCGTCCACACCCAGCAACCGTGCCACACAGCTTTTCAAAGTACACTATGACATAAATCAATAACATAAATAAATAAGTTTTTTATTTTGTAATATGTTGAAAAGAACGAAAATTATAAACAAAAAGGTCTCTTCAGAAATTTTGTTTGAAAATTTGGCTTAAAATTCTTTGAAAATCGCTCTTTTTTGCGCAGGAGATTTTAGGTGAAGAAATTTCCAGAAAATGTCGAAAAAACCGTACACCAAAAATCCCACCCTAATTACGAGCACCTTCTCGTAAATGGTATCACCACATAATTACGAGACTAAAAACATCGTAATTTCGTAATTTTGTAAGTCGTAACTCGTAATTACGCACAGCCCTCACATACATACATCACATCATATGTATGATACATATATACAGTAATTGTTAGCATAAAAATTGTTTAAAATCAATTTTTTTAATTTTAGTGTAACACATGCTCGAAAATATTCATGCACAGCGCTTTCCTCTATGAACATATTCAAAAACGACACAAAAATGTCGAAAATACAGTCAACAATACTGTACAAGACGGATACTGTACGTGTAATGAATGCCTAAGCCACGACGGTATCCACTGCTACACTAGCCAACAACCTCACAGCTACCGTAACAGGCAGCACAAAAGCAGAGACGGTAGCCGCAACCGTAACGCCGACTTATCTCTAGCAGATAGCAATTTCTCACCGAAAAGCACTACGGTAATGACAAAACACGACGACAAAAGTCGTCAAAGAGAAGATTTAGCGCTCAAAAACAGTAGTCAGACTACGGTGGAAAAGTTCAAGTTCAAACAATCCTCATCCTCGCTAAAGTCCGCCTCGTCGCCACCGTCGTCATCCTCGTCGGCGTCATCGTCGGCGTGGAGATAGTCCCGATGGCGAGTATTATTGTAACTTTCTACCTTGTATACTACAGATAATGTCAAATAAAAATACTGCCGATTAATGACATTACGGTAGTCAAAAAGTCGGAAATTTACTACAAAATTGCAAATTTATTATTTTTCTGCATTTGTCAAAAAATTGAAAATACATTTTTGTTCAATTACCATACATATTGCGACCATATACATCATACATACATATCAGGGGTGCTACGAAAATAATTTTTCAATTTCGTAAATCGTAAATTTTCAGGACCTCGAAATTTCGTAAATCGTAAATTTTTGCCCAAATTCGTCAACTTTTTTTCCACTAATATCGACATTTTTCGCGCCAATTCGAACGAATATTGAGTTTTAAAAAATTTAAATTTTCTTGGAAAATGTTGAAAAATTTCGAAAATTTACGAAAATCGGCCGATTTTTCGTAAATCGTAAATCGTAAATTTTGGGCCAAAAAAGCCGTAAATACGTAAATCGTAAATGTTAGCACCCCTGATACATATGTATCGAAGATTTAAATTTTTTTTCATTTTTGATTTTTAAACTTTTGACAATTTTTCCGAAAATGTTCCGAAATTTGTTTAGTTTGGGTTACCAAAAAATATTTTTTGAAACATATTTGATGAAAATTTAAGCAAAATTTTTGCATTTTTTTTTGTAAAATGCACATACAAAAAATTATAAAAAAAAACAAAAAAAAATTTAATATAAAATTTTCGATTTTTGGCAAAAATTTCTTTCAATTTTCGGAAATTTTTTCTTTTGGAATTTTTTTCAAATTTTCGATTTTCGAAACTTTAAATTCAAATTTTTGTTATACCCCTGCTGATACATGTATGCGGAGATTTTATGAGACGAGATTTTGCCGACTGCCGCTAATCATACGGCCGTTGTTGTTATTGCCACCACCCTGATACATTGTCGACAGTTCGAAGAACGGTGGCGGCGGCCCAAAACCGCTCTCTTCGCCGCTGCCGCCGCCGCCACCGTATGCGCGCAAGTGTGCTTGCGAGTTGCGCGCCGAAAGTCGGCCATGTAGCTGCTGCTGTTGTTGTTGGTGTTGGTGGTGGAGTTTTTGTTGTTGAATTTGTTGTTGGAGACTGACTAATTGTTGTCGGTGGCGAAAATGAAGTGACGCAAACGCGCATGCCGCACCCACAAATATGAGCGCTATAATATTTTTGCGGATTATTTGAAATTTAAGCTCGTTTCAGAAAAGTAAAAAATTCGAAAAATAGTTTTACATTTGAATTTTTCTGTCACCAGTTAACCATTATCAATCGCTATCAACTCGCATCCGAAATTCATCGGCGCATCCGCCACAAAGTCGGACGCAAAATTTATTTTTATCAAATTCAATAAAAAATTCTCCGCCCATTTTTTAAAATTTTGGATTAATTTCGGAGGCAAATGGATTCAGAAAGTTCATTTTGGAAGCAAAAAGGATACAAAAAGCTTGATCCAAATGTCTTACAATTAGATCAGGAACAATTCTGAAATACAATACATGTATCTTCCCATTTCTGTGGGTTTTACAAACGTTACACATTCAGCATAAAAAATGCTACAAAAAAAGTATTCGGAAAAGTCTCCATCTTACATCCACACCAAAATAAACAAATGCAAACACGTATTTAATAGTTGTCCCGTTTTTTATTTCCGCTATTGGATGTGTGAACGACTTGTGTGTCAATAAAATGAGCAGACGAATGGCTAATCTCAAGCAGGGCTCTGACTTGAAACACAAACAACAATGCAGGAGCCCGACACGTGTTATCCATTACTATTTACATCAATGGTAGGGCATATTGCTGCTAGCCAGCTATGTATACATAATATATGTATGTGTTTCAGCTTTTCAGTTGGTTATGTATTTTCGTTTAAGAACGGTCGGTCAGTACGAACGAAATCTAAGAGCAGGAATCCGGGTTCCACCCGTCTTGCTAAAGTTAAAGCATTTCAATACCAAAAATTCCGCTAATCCACACGACGGCGACGTCGCCGCATCTGTTTTGATTGGCGCGCGTTTGAGAGGTTGAGGAGCGCTCATCCTCCTCGCCATTTTCACTTTTTTCGCTTGAGCTGATTTTCTCATCGTTTGTAAAAATTATCAGCTAAACACGCAAAAATATAAATTATAAAGCTAAATACGTACTAAAAATGCATACAATTTGAAAGTCTACTAAGGGTGGCAAAATTTTCCGTTTCCATTTTCCAAAAATGGTCCATTTTTCGCAAAAATTTGCATCAAAATATTGTACAAAATAAATGGGAAAAAATTCTAAAAATTCCTAATTTTCTGATTTTTAGGATAAAATTTTCGTTTTCCATTTCCCATTTTCCCTTGTGCAAATGGAAATTAATTTTATTGCAACCCCTGGCATACATACCAGGGGTGGGCCGCTAATAAATTTCATTTGCGAAAACCGCAAATCACAAATAAATTTTTATTTTCGCAAATCGCAAATTTTTGCGATTTGCTGTTATGCCAAAGTCTACATCGCGAATTTGAAAAAATAACTGTTTCCCATTTTTTCAAGATTTGCGAAAAATCGGCCAATTTTTCGCAAATCACCAATTTTTGCTCAAAAAAAGCCGCAAAACCGCAAATCGCAAATTTCGCAGCCCCTGATGCATACATATATGTATGATACGGTAAGGTAAACCATATGTATGATACGATATGATAAACTGTGAGCTTGAAGTAAAATGAATTAAAAGAAAGTTGGATTTAATCTATTAATATCCTACATGTATATGTACAAGAACTAATTAATCCAAGTTATTTTTTACATAAAATATGTATTCAACAAACCCTGTCCGCCGCCACATCCATTGTCAACTTCGCCTTCGTCTTCGCGTCGTCTTGCGTCGCATTGGCACTTCGTCTTTGTGGCGCGGATTGCGAATTGACGGAGGACGGAAAATTGCGCCACGCGGCCGTCGTTCGCGCATAGTAAGGTACGTCGCGCGCACTACGCGTCTTTTCCGCCTCACTGCCGTATTTGCGGCCGCGTGAAAACAGATTTACCGCCTCTGGCGCCCAACGCTCGCTGACGCTGCCGAGCGCGTTGGGCGCCGGCGTCTCGGCACTCGAATCGACGCCAAACGGCGGAACGATGGAATTATTTTTGCCGTAACCGTTTCCGAACTGACTACTGTATTGCTGCTGCTGGTGCTTCTGCTGGTGATTATTTTGCGCAATGTTGTAGTTGGGCGCACTAAAACACGTAACTGTACAGTAATAGTGTACCACATACATAGTTTAGAATTTGTGAGCTAAAGATTGTTTTAAAAGTACGGTACCCTTGGTAATTACCGTACTCCTGTCGCGGGTCACTGTCGAATTGAGAAGAAATCTGTGGCGAGTTGCCGAACACTCCATTCCGCCCTCCGATCAACTGCATCGGCGGGTTTGGCGACGGGCCGTTGCCGTCAGATATGGGCGGCGGCGCGGTCAAATTGCACGTCGGCGGCTAAACAAGCGAGAACATTATACATATGTACATGTGTTTTGTGTATTTTATGTATGTATTCTTCAAAAATATTTGCAAACACAAAGAAAAGCCTACCAAAACATTATCAAACATTTTTTCAGGAGTTACTGATTCCACAATAGCAGAAATACATATAATAATAATTGAAAGATAAAAAACAAAAATAATAAAACTAAAAAATAAAACTTATAAAACCATAGAAACTTACAGTAATTCCCTTATATGTAAAGACTTACAATACTTCTTTCATAAAAACCGTAAAAACTTACAGTAATTTCATTATAAAGACCGTAGAAACTTATAGTAATTTCATTATAATTCATTATAAAAACCGTAAAAACTTACAGTAATTCCTTTATAAAAACCGTAGAGACTTACAGTAATTCCCTCGCATCCATTTTCACGTTTTTCGCACAGCGTGATCTGACACGTGAAGTATACGATCATTTGATCCGCAAATTTGAAAGCACCCGTGGGCGGAGTTTGCGACTCATTCAGCGCATTTGAGTAGGCCAAAGGCTCGATCAAACTTTCGTCCGTCACGCAACTAAAAAAACGCTCAAAGTTTACTGTCGATATTATAGAAATAAGATATTTCATCTTTTACTTGATTGAACTTTCAACTTTGCGAGGTTAGACAAAATGAAATTTCGAATCTAAGAAAAACATATTTTTCCGCAAAAATTTTACCCCCTCTCGTCCAAAAGCGCGAATTCGCTGCCGACGCCATCGCGGACGAAACACGAGTGCACCAACATACCCATGTCCGCTGAATGCATATATGACCATTTAAAGAAATTAACAAAAGTTTGACATCATGTTATACATATTCCTCTATATATTATTCAAAAGGTCCTTACGCGTATCACAAGTCCAGCGATGAATGAGTTGGTCGCCAATGTTGGCGTAACGCGTCGGCTGACCGCTAGCCGCGCTGAGAATTTCGTACGCGCACGTGGGCAGGCGGTCGACACCCTCCACTTGAGCCGGCGCCAAATCTCTGTGCACGATAATATGATAATTACAACAAACGTGAAAAACGTGAGAATGTAAACGTTTATAAACCTTATTCTTTTTTTGTTTTAGTAAAAAATATAAATTAAAATTTAATCTATGTCGGTGCCAAAAAACCCGGACGTCGGAAATGGACTTACCCGATCCTAATCGAGTTCTGAAATTCGTGCCGACCCTCACGATAAAAGCATGAAACACTATACGCCCTATCACGGTCCGTAATAAAGAGACGGTGGTGCTGAACGATTACGATCACTGAATAAATAAAGCCAGATACCCGCGCGTTGGCGCCAGCAGCAGAACTTTGTGGCTCAATGTCCGCGATACTCTGATTCGATACACGTTCACGCTTTACCTAAAGAGCATTTCCTTCCGTTCCGTTCTCCACTCTCTCTCTCTCTCTCACTCGTTCTTTCTCTATCTATCTATAATAACTCTATCACCCCCTTTCTCTCGAGATCTCCCTCCCTCTCTTTCTCTCTTACTCTACCTCTCCGAATCTATCACTTTGTGGTATCTCTTACCTGACAATCACTGCGATAAGGTATGTGGAAGTAAAACGGCTGATCCACGATCATCCGCGTAAAGTCAAGATGACAACGGCCCGAGAAGAAGAATCCCTTCACATAAATGTGACCACAAAACGGCTGTGTAGCGTTAACACTTTCATCACCGTCCGCTGTAGTAACATTGGACATTATGTCCGGAATGAAGTGTAAGCGCATTGCACTCTCCAGGCATTCCTAAGGCACCAAGTTTTTAATAAATTAAAATATAATGAATAACTCTTCTTTAAATCGCAAAATCTTCGAAAAAAGTTAATTAAAAATCTACTTTTAATAAAAAATTATATTTATCAATGAATTTACCACTTTCGGTTCACTTTCCAGACCTACGACCCTTTGCCAGTGGAGCGCAATATAGATTACAAAAGTTGTAGAATTAATTTTAATTTTATTGGATATTCTAGCCATTACATTTAATATCTGACAAAATTGTTTAATGGTGGAATACTTCCAAATTCAATTCCAGGAAGTTTACTTTTAACGAAAATTTTCAACTAAAGTCGCCAGAAAATTTTTCCATAAAGTGAATCAAACAATATAAATAAATAAATCAAACAATACATATAATCTCATTTTAATCTAAAACCGATTCCATTTCAATCGCTTGTATTGTTGACTTTTTATTGCATATGGATCCAGTTTTCATTGTACTTGAAAAGACAATTCCTACTTTTGCACATAACCTGAAACCACATTTATGGGAATTGATAAAACTTCGCTGATTTTCGGTGAAATTTTTTCGAAATTCCATTTAAAATGTTTTTTAACAAATATTGCTTCGTAAAGCCCGACTGATTTCCAACCTTTGCTCCGACTGGGGCAGAAGGTTTTTCAATTGAACAAATAATCAATTTTCCGTCGTGATCTTCGTATGTTTTACTTAGTTAAATAAACACAATTCGGCCCTGTTGTGAGAGACGTCATTTTGCAACAAAAAATTGAGAGAAAATTGGAATTCAGAGAAAGCTGGAAAATTCATCAAAATCGAGCCAAAAATTCATGCCAATTTCAAAAACCTGTTTCAGCCATTATCTTTACGCCATGCCAAATGTTATCTTTCACGTGGTGGCAATAAAGAGTGATGTTATTCGCATTATCTCCCCTTGTCATACGAAAGGACGGCGAGATTTTCCGGTGCTATACAAAAGAAAAGTTTCTACCCGATTGACGATCGAAATATCATGTGGATTTATACCCTGCAATCGCTTTTTGTTTTCGTTGCGCAATTCTTCGACTCGATGGCAAACAACAAACTTAATTCGCGGGTATTGTTTTAATGCAATATAGTTCAAGCTGAGCCATAGGTTTACGCTATTTTTAAAAGTTTTGAAGCAATTGGGATAAAACATTCGAAAATTGTACCCATGTTGTTTTTTAATAGATTTTTCGGTCTGTGATTAATTTTTTCGTCATTTTCTGGCAAAACCAATATCATATTCGTAACGGGGGCGGAAAACTGGTTTGAAAAACGTGGAAAAAGTTTGGAAATTCCCGAGGGGAGTGGGGGGGGGGTGGTAAACTAGACTAAGAGACGGTTGATCCCTATAGGCTAACCCAAATTTTATAGCAAAACTATGTGGAAGCCGATTCGGGATATCCCATTCTTGTAAAAAAATGTAATTTTATGATTTTGTAGGATTCCGCATTCTCGCGAAACAGTAGATCGCTCTCGTCGGTCTTGAATCCCAGCGCCTACAAAATCGCGGTGGGACAATTCGAGACGGGTCGATTCGGCGATCAGGCGGAGCGCGTCATGCAGGGCATTGTGATTGCGGACTCCAGCGAGGAGAGCAACTCGATCGCACACCACTTCCTGCCAAGATATCCGAAACCGATTTGTGCCAAGGCCGACGCGTCTTTCATCTCCCCACAGATCGTTATGTCTTCCACAAATTTCTGGAATTGGCTTGCTAAGGTATTTTCTCAAAAAGTTTGCCCGGCCTGGTCAATTTTTTGATAAATTTGGCGATGACTGACTTTCGAAATTTGGGAAACGAAAAGCTGGAGTTTTAGGCGAATGTGGGAATAGCCCCAAATGGCTCCATTTGGGTGTCAAACGATAGGTGAATTGATATGTTTGCTTTTTGGCTTCCGGTCGCATCTACTTAAGGAATTATGACCCGAAATAGAATAATGAAATATATTTTTAACTTTTCCTAAGCCTAATTGTTACATATCTTATGCAGAACTATAAAATGATTTTTAGCGCTTGTAACCACTAAGACCTATTGATAAAAAAAAGTCATGACTTCAATTTTACAGGAATTTTCCTTACCAAATCTATTTCCATTACGATACCCGGTCCACTAAAATTTTGCTGTTTAGAATAGTCTAAATTAATAAAAAAAAAACCTATCTGCATAATTAGACAAGCACATCCGTTAACGACCGTCGGTATTACGCCCGGGCGCCACGGTGAAGACATTCCAATAGTAAATGCCGATTATCACAAAC
>SAUE01000047.1:212529-222768 GCA_009724625.1 Deladenus siricidicola
TAAAGTGCGGTTTATCCAATTTTCTCCTTTCTGCAGGTTTCGTGGGAATTTTTATTTTCTGGCAACACAAAATTTAGCCCATCCTCCATAACCTTCCTATGCTAGTGCCTGCAGTTTACTGAAAGTTTTTTCAAACGTATCTCGATTTAAAAAGTTTGTTATAAGTCTGGCATTTTATCAGAATTTTTACACAAAATTTTCATTAAAATATTCCAATTTTTTCCAGTTTCCAACAAAAATTGTACAATGAATTCAATTTCACGGTTGAAGTTGTGAAAATGAAATCAATTCATTTCAACTTGAAGAAATTGATATGAAATAATTTTTGAATTTGTGCATTTGATTTTGCTCTCGTCAAAACCGGAAATCACGCGAAAGAACCGGAATTAGATAGTACGTTATTTAGAAGAAAAAAACTTGCAGATTCAATAAGCAAACAAACAGAAGTGTGGAATTCCCTTGGCCCCAAAGTTTACGGGGTGGCGGTCGTGGAGTGTCGGCTATTTTTCTTGGAAAAGAAGCGAGTCATTGTTATTTCTGCGCAAATTCAAAAATTATTTCAATCCAATTTCTTTTCAAGTTAACGTCTCGCGAGACGCGTCTCGTCATGACAACTAAAATAAAAGTTGAAAGTTCACTTTCTTCTTTTTCTCTGTTCTTGTATTGACGTTCCGTCCACTCCTATAGGAGCTTCTATCTAATAACTGACTTCTCGTATGAAACTGGCCATCTGATTTGAACTAATCTGGTTCGAACTAATTCCGCTTTCTTCTCACGCGATTTCCAGATTTTGAAGAGACGTGAATTAAAATGAATTGATTTTGTTTTGTCGTTTTTTGCTGAAATGAAATGACTTCACTTTGCCACTTCATATTCGATCGTTAAACGGAAAAACGAAATTTGTCATTTTTCACGAAATATTTTACTGAATTTGAACATCTGATATGTCTGGCTAATAAAAAATTTAAGCTTACCCGCAAGCATCCGAGAGTAGGGGTTTTGCGATTATGCTGAACATGTTCAGCGATCGAACGCCTAAGAAGGACGTCGAACGCTTTCCTCTACATAAAGCCGCATTTGAGGATAATTTGAAGGATTTGAAGGACTTGTTAGCCTCGGGTAGGTTTTTTATACATATTATGATTAATGTTAGCTAATGTTTAATTGATTTTAAATTGGTTGATTAATTTTTGAATTTATCAATAATATTTTAGTTTCACTACATATGTTTAGATAAGATCAAAGAAGCCATCGATGAATTGGATTGTCATGGTAATTGCGCCTTACACATCGCTACGATGTTGGGTCATAAAGGTAGTTTTGCGAATTTTTTAATTTCTTCTATCTAGTGTCAGGCCCAGAACTTTTGTGATGATCCAAACGTTTTAAAGACTTATATTTCTGTTTACAAGTCGTGGGTCAAGGATAGTGGTGTTTTTGAAACGTTCTATGAGCTTTTCAATTAGCTCTGAAAAATCCAAAAAAATAAATTTTTTTAATTTTTGAAAAATTAGGGGGGGAGTAGATATCCCCTATCATCCCCTGTGGGCCTGCCACCGCTTTGAATGTTTTTTCTCGAAATAGATTTTTATATTGCGTTGTTTTTAGCAGTGGTTTTGGATTTACTGGAAAATGGCGCTACTGTAAATATTCAAAACAAAGAGGGCTGGAGTTCTTTAGCGGAGGCCGTCAGTTTTGGAAACCGTGAAATAAGTAATTTATTATTTTTTACTTATGTAAAAGGAAAAAAATTAAATGAAATGTCTCGCGCAGAAAATCTTGTGAATTTTGCGAGTTTAAGTGAAGTAGTAAATTTCGTTAAAAATCAAAAAAATTCGTAAATTTTTGACTAAAATTTAAATTATATTTAAAATACCAGAAAGCCAAAACATTGCATTGAGACAGTTCGATTTGTATAACGCAAGTGAAAAAATAAAAAAATTGTTAAAGCGCTTTCTTAGGAAGTATAAAAAATTGTAAAAGATCCAAAAACAGTCGTGTAGGATTTTTTTATCTAAAATTTTCTATTTTGAAGGATTTTTTGTGTTATTATTTCTGATGTAATTGATTTTTTGTGTATTTTATTTGCAGTTTCCGCTATGTTGGAGGCGCGAAAGTCGCAGAACAGCGATTTATTGGCGAGTCGCAAGCCTTATCTGATCAAAATGCTTACTAACCTCAACGATTTTTATCTGGAATTGAAATGGGATTTCGAGACGTGGAGTAAGAAATTTTATATTTATATATTTACATCTCATCACATCGAATTCAATAATATTTTTTAGTTCCACTTTTGTCAAAAATTCTGCCTTCGGACACGTGTAAAATCTACAAACGGGGAAGCCAGCTTCGAATGGACAGTACTCTGGTGGACTTTAACAACTATTCCTGGCAGCGCGGCGATATTTCCTTTTTGTTTTCGCCCCAAAACGAGGCGCAACAATTTGTTCTAATGGACAATAAGAAACGGGTGAGCAAGAAACGGGGAGAATTTTTCTTTTTTTCTGCCATAAATGAAATTATTACGAATTATGTAACTGCAGGTGTATCAAAAAATTCAAAACTTCGACAAAACGTCCGCCAACGAATTTCAAAAGGAGCTGGAGGAGATGATGTCTCAGGACGTAATGTCGCTGAATTGTTCGACGAAAACGATCTCCTTCACGCCCGCAATGACGGGATGGTTGTTCAAGCACGAGAAATTTGTAATTATTAATTTTTAGAAAATGTATTTTTGCTAAAAAGTTTTTACAAATTTGAAAAATACATTTATAATTTTTTCTATTTAACGCATATTTAATGGTTTTTATGTGTGAATTTTTTTTGCAGTAAAATTTGCAAACATTTCGGCTCCCAGACGTCGGGGGAAAACTGAGTTTTTGGAACGCTTTCGTTACTTTGGGTACAGCAACTTCACATTAAAATTTTGAAATTTTTGAAATTTGTTGTGGGATGATTTTTTAATGGAAAAGTTTTGCATTTTTTTGTCTTCCATTTGCTATCTTTTTACCTGGTTCCTTTTAATTTTTCGTTTTGATTTTGCGGGATGGTCGACCGGGAACACCTGTATGATTAGAAGACATAATTTTTTTTAATTTCTTTTTTGGGTGAAGTTTTTTCCTGATTTTAGAAAGAAGGAGTTTAATTTTAGGAAGAAGTTGGCGATTTTACCGGAGTTTGCTATGTCGTAGACGGTCTGCGAGTGGTTTCGAGAAAGCGAAGAGAACATTTGAGCGCAGAGGATGTTAAGAGGAACAAAGAACTTATGCAGGCGCTATCCGCAAATAACACCGAGAAAATGCTCGAGATACCATCGGTATTTATGCGTTTTTGAATAGTTACTTATGGCAGGGCTAATTCTCCTTTTTTGAAAATGGATCGAATTTGATTTTGAAAATATTTTAATATAATAATTTTAATAAGAAAATATAAAAATTGAATTTGAAAATATTTTTAGACGAATTTGTATGAAATTTTGAACAAGATTTATTCGAAGTTTTTTTGCCATGAAAATTTTTGGGGTAGAATCTGGTTACGCTAAAAAAGTTAACAAGGAAAGGAAACTGAAACACTTTACCAAATAGGCTACAAATCTTTAGGGGAAAAGCGTTTTTGCTACAGTATATGGGCGGAGTTTATTTTCAACTTTAGATGAATTTGGATGCATTAGAAAAGTTATTTTACTTTTTTTTTCAAAAAAGGAAATTATCTGCCGCACCCCGTATTATTTTATTGTTATTTTCGCTTTTTTGGTGGGAACGAAAAATGTTGCAAATTCATCGAAAAGTGTCTTCACTCATGTCGGTTTTAAATAGATTTTTATTATTATAAATTTTAAGCTAAAATTATAGTATTGCCATATTTTTTTGTTAAGGATGCGCCGAAACGGAAAAGTCTTCCTCCACCGCCAAGGCCCAATCTTACATGGAACGAATATCTCAGCGCAACCTCTCCGCCCAAAATCGGACGTCCGCATGTGGAGAAGAAAAGCGTCAAGGAATTTAAACCAGTCATTGCCATGGTACTATTCGAAATTGAATTTTAGACATTTTCGCTTATATTTTTACAGATTTTTTTGCTTTTATTTTTTACAAATATTTATATATTTTCAAAATATTTTTTGCGCTTATTCACGTATGTAATTTTACAAAAAATAGGCTATTCATGTAAATTAAATTTTCAATCTTAAATTAATTGAGTTTTAGAGCGAAAGTTTTCCGCTTTCTGTAGAAATTTTTGTGGATATATTGGAAATCGTTGCGCCCTTCAAGCAGTTTGAGAAGTTACGCAAATTTTGCATGGCGAAAATGCCCCCGGGATTTCCCGTGAAGCTGGGTTTGTCGTTTGTATACTTTTTTATTGCATAATTATTTTCAGTGTTTGCTTATTGTATTAAACTTAACTTACTTTTTTAGAAATACCGTTGATCGCTACGGTTTCGGCAAAGGTTACGTTTGAAAAATTCGAATGGCGAGAAAAATTGACACCGGAATTTTTCAGCATTCCCGACGATTACCGAGAAGATGCCCGAAGATTCAAGGATTTACATTAAGTCTGTACGTTAATTTGCACGCTTTCATTAGCCAGACGTTTTGTGAAGAGCCGAAAATTTTAAAGGCTTATACTTCTGTCTACAAAGATTGAGGAATAAACTTTCCCATAGTTACCGTCCTCTCATGGGCCCGCTACTGTGGTGGGTTTTCGTCATTAAAAAGGTGCATACAAATTAGACGCGTTTTAGGGACCTTTTCCAGTTAGGTTAACGAAGAGCCATTATCTAAACTAATTATTGTGACATGAATATGTATTTTATGTATTTTCAGGATCTCAATAAAGAAGTGGTCTCATTGCATTTTCGTTTGTGGACAACGCATACGAAATTGTAAGAAATTTGTGGTGCTTTTTAACGAGGATATCTTATCTGTATTATATCTAGTTTTTAATTAAAATTTTTACTAGCTTTAGCTCATTTTTATCTAGTTTATGTTTATGTATCTTAAATAAACCTTTTTACAACAATTTTTTTGAAAATTGGAACAATCGATATTGTGTAAAATACATAATTCGGCTAGAAAAAACAGCATTTAGGAATTTTTCTGTGATTACACCTTTGAAGTTAATCAATTCTTTGTTCATTCACGCTTATTTTTGAAGTTTTTTCTGAATTAAAGTGACGAATATATTAGAAAGAGATTACGTTGTTTTAAATAAATTGAGTTTTTTTTGGTAAATTTTGTTATTAGAATCCTTAGGAAAAATTTTGGGTTGGTGCATAATTGAGTTTGGTTTTTTCGCGGGCATTTTTTATGTTATTGACGTTTTGCTTTAATAATTTCAATTTTATTTGAATGCGCATTTTACATAAACCATAGCATTTTTAAATTTTTTTCCGCGAAAAAACCAATCTTAACTATAGGTCGGCCTCGCAAAGTAATATACCGTGTTTCCATGAAAAAATTTTTTTGTTTGATAAAGTGAAGTCTACTTCACTTTTGAAAATAAAGTGGCGAAATCAATGGTTTTATAAAAAAAAAGTGGTCAGAACGTAAAGCGAGGGTGAAGTGGCGCTTTAGTTCTTTGACAGAAGAGGATGGAAATGCAAACTATTCGTGTTAAGACCAACATTATTCATATTTCAATTAGCTCGATTTAATTTTCGTATGTGTTAACTGACAAATTTTATTTCGCCACTTTATTTTTAAAAGTAAAGTGAAGTTTATGCCACTTACCATTTTATTGTAAAGAATTCGTTTGGAAACATTGGCACTATGTATAGGAAAATGAGATTATATGTAGTTCACGGTAATTTTTTTGCACAATTCACTTTGTATGCAAGTCTTTGTGTGATTGAGAACAACATGTTATAGATGTTTAGAAAGGTTTTTTTCGAATAAACAATTTTTAATTTCAATAATCAATTTTTTATTTCATTTGCCTTTGGCCTTAACGTCTTTTAGGCTATGTTTGACTAGGAATACTAAAAACATTTTAAATTTATTTCGTTGTATTAATTGACGAAAGCAAAACAATAAATTGATAAAATGGTGGAACAATTTGATGTGTGCCATTACGTAAAAAATCCCTTGGGAAGAATTACTTTTTTTTCAAAATGTTTGATATTGAGGAATTCCTTTTCCGCAAAAATTTCAAGAACTGCAAATAATGACCTTTAACCGGTTTATTTAAATTTTGCATCAGAATTTGAACTTTTTCCAGCTGAAAATTCCCTTTTCAATCAACGAAAAGCTTGACGGTCAACGAATAAAGGGGAAGTTTGAGACTTTCACTTTCCACTCTTTCTATTTGCCTTTTTGTGATCTCTTTATCAATTTCGATCCGCAAAATTTCAATTATATTCTCGTAAATTTCTAGAAGTTTTCTAGCAACGAAAAATTCTCACGATAATAATTACATTATCATTATTTCGTGATCGTCGTCACTCGCGATTTATTTCCCCGCCAGTTTTCCCAAAAAATGCGAATTATCGAAAATTAAATGAATCAATAATTTGCATATTCGTGCATTCCCTACCACAGAGGATTTCAAACATTTTGGTGGAATGTGTGATACTTAAATAATTTCATATTATTTATTTTTTTGCGGATCGAATATTGTTGCCGTCCTAGTCGAAACGCAAAAATAGACAATTTTTGAACTTTTATTAATGTTATATTTTAACCCTAATGCAAAGTGGCAATCCCAAGCTTTTGCTTTTCATTGTTGTAGATAGCTAGCTGCTTGTTGCCGAAATAATAATAGTAGCCCCAAAGGATTGGTTTTTTCCCGTAAAAATACAATTTCTTAACTTATTTTTGGGCGAAAACTTACACGTCAAGACCATTGTTTTATTATATATCTGGCGTCTATAATGTACACATTCAATTTATGAGTACATTTTTATGTGTCATATATACGGATGTGAAAACAACTGAACAACACGGTCTTTCGAACTGTGTTCAGTGTTCTTGAATGTGGAAATTTTGGCTCCCTCCATTCCCAAAACCAAACGGAGATTATTTCGCAATACGACCTGATTGAGGAAATTTAGAAATTATTACATGTTTCGTGCAAGTTTTGATTTTACATTTCTCGAAAGACATTTATCAGAATATAATTTAAAACCCTTTTCGAAAAAAATAAGGCGAAGAAAGCTGCAAGAAAATTTTTGTGAAATATGAGCACCGATGAGGTTGATTCTGTGACCTTGGTGGGGCGCTGAGTGTGTGCGATTTCGTTCTCCACTTTTGTGTGATTGCGCGTAAGGAAGAAACAAAAAACAAAAATAAATTTACCCCGTAATTGCTAAAAATTATTGAAGGGATATTTTATGAACCTTTTTTTAATTCTCGTATCATCCATATTTTGATAGGCGTTCAAAGTTTTTTTTCCAATTTCGTTGTGACTACTGGCGTAAATTTTTCTTCGTTTTTTTGTTGTTGGTAATTTCGGGTAATGTTGGATAAT
Source organism: Deladenus siricidicola (assembly GCA_009724625.1). Lineage (NCBI taxonomy): Eukaryota > Metazoa > Nematoda > Chromadorea > Rhabditida > Sphaerulariidae > Deladenus > Deladenus siricidicola. The sequence goes on from SAUE01000047.1 coordinate 219,994, forward strand.
GTTGACGAAAATAAGAAGAGCGGAAAATAGATTTTTTGAAAGTTCATAATTGTTTTCGTGTATCAGCAACCGTTTTTTACATATTTATCTTCAAAAACGAACGTATTGAATGCTCACATTTATTGTATGTATGTATGATATGTAAATTAGTATTGTGAGGCAAACTTTCAAATTATGTGAACAGGAAATAACAAATTTACTAGCCTTTTGAATTGGATTCATTTTTATCAATTATTATGCATATTAAAATTACGATAAAATATGGAAATGCAAAAAAGGAGGGGGGAGGGGAGGGGAGCGGTGGTTGTTAGGAAGAGTTTTTGTCAACTTTTTTATAATACATACATACATGTATATATCTGGCTGAAAATTGGAGGAAAATTGTGTGTGCATTTGTAATATTTGAATCAAAAATCGCCCTTTTATGGTTGAATTGTATTGGCCGTTTGTCGTTGTTGTTTGTTTTTGAGCAATTTGCAAGCTGCAAAGAAATGTCTCAGTAAAATATATGTAACAATTAGCACTGTTTTTGATATTCAGCTTTTCAGAGGAAAAATCACATTTGAGAGATGAGAATCACCGGAAAATCATACCGCAATGATAGATATTATAGAAAGTGGGAGAGATACAGAGGATGAGATGTGATATAAAAACTTGAGGGGAGAAATATTCGAAAAAAAAACCGAGGAGAAAGGAATGTCTTTAAAAATTTTGAAGCTGTTGCTGTTGCTGCTGCTGCTGCTGATGGTGTTGCTGATGTTGCTGTTGCTTGAACAATGTAGCTGCTGCGTTCTTCGCGGTGTCCACTCTTCCATTTTTGCTGCACCAGAAATGCCATTCACCGAAAACGCTGCTATTTTCAAGATTGGTATGGGCGCGTGTATGTATTTGAAATGCACACGTCCGTCCAGTCAATCTCAATTAACACATTACACACACGCACACACTCATACGGACACACACGCACACGTATGTACACACAATTTGGTGTGTATGTATGTATTTGTGTATGTATGTGTGTGCGTACTCACTTGCACACACACACATACACACATTGTCTCTTATGCAAGTTACTGGTTTTCTCATTCAATTTTGCAATTTGAAAACAAGAGATGTGTGTGAGAGGGCAGAAAAATGTCTTTTTTGTGTGTATATTTATCTCATCTCCATTTCTATTAATTTTGTCTCGTTCTCTAATCGCCCAGTCGGCACAGTCATTCACGATTCATTTCCATTTCTCACATTTGTGCTGTGTTTGGTGCCGCTGATGCGGTTATCTGCGATAAGGTCTGCTGTGATGTGTTTTTGATGGTCGAAAATTGCCTCAACATACACACATACATGTGTGTGTACACACATGTATGTGTGTTTGAGTGCTGCGTTGGACGTTTCTTTTACGTTTAGAAATCGTTTAAACATTACAAAATGGACATTCACTAAACTGCTGCTGTTTTTGCTGCCGTTGCTGCGGCTGTGGCTAAAATAAAGGGAAGGAAACTTTGAGACTAGTTAGCAAAAGAAAACAAAAGCCAACGTTTGTGGGACTATATGGGTTTTCAATATCTTTCTTCTCCGTCCGCTGAATGAATTAAATGTTTTGGACCAATAACAACAACACCACGAACAACAGCTAAACAACAACAAAAACTACAACAGAACAACTACAACAACAGCAGAACCACCAACAACAACAACACATTTTCGCAAAGCATAAGACCAAAAAAACGCGGTGTGAAAGGCGTTACACACATTTGTGATAGTACATATATATAGACACACACACACACACACACTACACTACACTACACTACATACATACGTATGTACACATACATATGTACTCACATGAACATACACGAATACACGACAAGGAAACCCGAATAAATGACTCCCACATCCATTAATTTTCCGTTGTATTTTTCCGTTGGCTGAGTTTGGCGCTTTATCCGTCCGGCCCTGGTGTTTTGGCGTGTTTCTACGGTTGGTTCAAAACGATTTTTCAAAAAATGAAACTTTGATTTCGACTTTTTTTTTCGTATAATTGATAGGTGTGTGTGTGTAATTGAGCTAAGAATAAGTCAGACAGTAAGTGATGGATGGTACAGATTAATAGCGAGTATATTGATAGAAATAAATATCGGCATGAATAGCGAGAGAAAGCGATAGCGGTAGAGAGCAAGAGAGAGAGAAAGAGAGTGGGAAGAGATATAGATGAAGAGAGTTAGAGATGGAGAGAGATGGATGAAAAAAGCTAGAGGTGGGCAGAGCGAGAGACGAATGAAGAAATAGTTATGAACACAACAAGACAATTTGTACATTTTGCTGCCGATTGCGAACAAGTTTGCCTCAAAACAAAATGGATTTGGGTTTTCCTCGTGAGGTGTGTTGTGGGCAAAATTATTTCATTTTTCGACTTTTCGATGTGGCTCAACAATCTGTTTGAGTGTTTTTAGGATTAATTTGTTGTTGTGCTTGTTTTTAACGCTGTTGTTGTTGTTGTTTATGCTGCTGTTGTTGTTGTTTTTTGGTTGTCATTGCTTTTGTTGGTTTTGTTTTTGTTGTCGCCGAGAGTTGTTTTTATCGTAAAATTGTTGTTATCGATGATTTTACGGCTTAGTTGTGTTTTACATACATACAACATGTACGTGTATTTTGCTCTCTTGTGCGACTTTACGAAATGTGTGTTATGTTTGCATCGTATTTGTGTGTGTATGTGTGTGTGTGTGTGTGTGTGTGTGTGTGTGTGTGTGTGTGTGTGTGTGTGTGTGTGTGTGT
>SAUE01003136.1:7951-19721 GCA_009724625.1 Deladenus siricidicola
GCCATTCGACGCGGAATGAAATTCTGCGCGGAATAGATTATTTAAACTTCTAAAATATTTTCGGGTGCCATCAAAACATTGGTGAAACTTCGAAATCCGCAAATGTCGGTGCGCCCGCAAATACAGCTTTGCGCTCCGGAACTTTGCGCGCCAAATTCGAAATTTTTCGCCCCTTTTTTGCGCCTGGATTTTTAGTAAAATTTCAAAAATCTCGGTGCACAACATTCTTGGAGCGCAAAGTTCCGGCAAGGGAACCACAGTCAGTAGCCACAGTATCTAGAAGCCTACATAGTATCTCTGCGTCTCTCACTTCACACAGTAAAAATTCTTTCACACCGTGTAAAAATTCTTAAGGTATGAAAATATTAAAATTAAAATACAATTTTATTTACTCATAAAAGAGGAGAAGTTCTAAAGTTAATTAACTAAAATTATTTAAATGTCCACTTATATGGTCGTCGATCAAAAATTTCAATTTTTGTGACAATTTTAAAAATTAAAGAAAATAAAAAAATGTTTTAATTTTTCACAAAAAATTTCATTTCACAAAAAAATTCATTTTTCACAGAAAAAAAATTCATTTTCCTAAAAAATATTCACATGAGCGGGAATGTGTGGAAATGTGCGTCATCGGAGAAAAGGATTCGGCCAAAAAGAAATTTTTAAACGATCATCATAGAGCTAATATTGAACATTTCCGCACAAATTTGTTATCAAACAAATTCTCCCAGTCTTGGGAATCGAACAAAAAAAGAATTATGAAATTTGGTTGAAAAATAAAAAAGTTATAGCAAAAACAAATCCCGCCCCTTTGAGCCAACTTGTAAATGTTTTTTCGAAAAAAAAATAAAAAATTTTATTAACGCGCGCCAACCTCGAGGCGATAATTCGCAAAAAAGTCGCGGATTCCCGCCGCCTCAGCTGCGCTTTTTCGCCGTTCGGCGGCGCGCAAGCGCAAGAAGTGAGCGGAGGCGCGACGACGTCGTCGTCGTCGTCGACCGGCGGCAGCGACACGCCATACAATTCGCGCCGGATTTCGCTAAGCCTAAATGCACTACAGTACAGGTACAGCGCAAATGTGTAACGTATATTCCGCGCTCAACGGGAAAGTACGGTTTCTTCTGATGACTCACAGGGAGCGTCATTTGATCTTATATAAGGCGTGAAATTACGCGCCAATGACAGAAAATTCGACGGCGGCGATCGAGGTGGTGCAGCCGGTTGCAGTGCACATTTGCTTGACACACACACACACACACGCACACACGCACACACACCCACACACACACACACACACACACACACACACACACACACACACACACACACACATACACACACACANCACACACACACACACACACACACACACATACACACACATACACACATACACACACACACAACACAAATACACACTCATACCTAGTTTGTTGTTCGGCTTCGGTAGCGTGATAGAGGCGAATGCAGCGTAGCGCGTCGTTCTCGCGTCCACGCCGCATACTGTAGACCGGACTTTCCGCCAACACCGTAAACATTGTCACCACCAGCAGCAGAGACGGTAGCATTTCTATAATATGAAAAAAGCCTCATGTTAGTTCGAGTAAATCGTCGCCAACGCCCTCGCGTTTGTCAAAATATAAAGTTTTCCAGCAAATATCAGGCAATTTTTGACAGACGCGCGACAAAAGCACGCCACCGTATTACAGTAGAACATTAGTATGGTAGCACCCACCCAGAACGTACGCCCAGTGCCAGTGGTGCGCGCTGCCCAACGCCTGCGGCAGGCCGACGCCCGACGCGGCTACGAAGCCGACGCTCGTCGCGAAGCCGGTCAGCGTGCCCATGAGGCCGCGGTGCTTCACTGAAAATTTTTTGTGGAAGTTTTTGATGAATTTTTTCAAATTTTTTTATCCTATCATTTTTTATCATTATCAGTATTTATCATTATCATTCCTTTTATCATTATTATTCTCCTTATTATTATCATTCTTTGTATCATTATCAATCGGAACGAAATCAGTTTTGCTTTCTCTAAAATAATCCAATAAAACAATAGGTTTACTGTAAGCAAATACGGTATACATTAACAAATTACTTTACACAAATAACTACAGTACTCTCAAAACCTTACAGTTCTCTCAAAACCTTACAGTTCTCTCAAAAGCTTACAGTTCTCTTAAAAGCTTACAGTACTCTCAAAAACTTATTCGAATTTAACAAATTTTTTGTCCTACCTACCGGGACTAATTTCGGTGAGGTATACGGTCTGTACCGTAGTCACCAGTCCGATGCCCACACCGCTCAGAAAGCGCGCCAAAATGAAAGCGAGCGGCGAAAAGAGGAATTTCGCGCCGGCGGCCAGCGAAAACGACGCGCACAAAAGCGCCGACGAGATCAGCAGCGAACGCTTCGCGCCGAAGTTCTCGAGCAACGTCGGCGCGCCGACCGCGCCGAGCAGCGCGCCCGCGAACAAAATGCCCGCCACTGAGCCCCACAGCGCGTCGCGAAGCGCGGAGTCGTCGGCGATGAGCGCGGCGGCAACGCCCGAGCTCCTATACATGAATGTAGTTGCGGTTAGTATGTATATGTATAGATTACTGTACACTAATTCCTTTTACCGTAAGCATCATTTTTGGCGCTACCGTAATATAAGCATTTTTTTCAATTACAACAAAGTCATTTTTGCTTTTATGTACAAATTACGGTATCATATGCTCTTACATAAAAATTACGGTATTACATGCGGTTATGTACAAATTACAGTATTGCATGAACAGCAAAAAAATGTATTTTTCTCATTACCGTACATCAAAATACAGTACACATCCTACCGTACATATTTTTTAAATTGCTGTTTAAATTCAAAAACATATTACAGTAATCCAGGTGAAATACAGTACCACATAGATAAAAAATTAAAAATGTATTACGGTAGCGTGTATACCAGTACACAGTAACAACTAGTTCGTCGTCATAGGGGCTAGCTTGCTGCGGTAGCACGTTACAGTACTTACTAGCTCGCTGCGATAGCACGTTACGGTACCTACTAGCTCGCTGTAGCTGGCACGTTACGGTGCTTACTAGCTCGCTACGGTAACACGTTACGGTACTTATTAGTTCACTGCGGAAGCACGTTACGGTACTTATTAACTCGCTGTGGGTAGAACGTTACGGTACTTGCTAGCTCGCTGTAGGTAGCACGTTACGGTACTTACTGTTTGAGTCCGTTCGCCAAAAACTCCTGCAAAACGTCGGCGAGCGGATTGATGAGCGAGATCTGATAGCCGAAATGAAAACTTCCGCCCAGCACGACGGCGACGCCCGTGCACAGTAGTCGAAGGAAGGTGGCGTCGATACCGTACCACGCCGTCCTGTCGCCATCACGCTGCGCCGCCTTTCCGACGCCACTCGTCGGCGGCATACGGTAGGAGGCGTTGGCGACGACGGGCGGCGTACTGTGCGCTGCCGGATTACTGTAGTGTGGAATGTCGCCGTCGTCGTCGTTACCGTACACTACTATGTGTATACTGTAATCGAAAATAAATAAAATTTACAAAAACAAAAATCTGAAAATTTTTGGTAAAAAAAAATTTTTTTAATATAAAATTAAAATTTGACAACTTTTCCAAAATATATGTATATATATTTTGGCCAGTCATACATATTAACGTAAAGACAAATGGATTCAAATTAGGTCCAAATTGGCATATCCAATTTAGAATCCGGCATGGATCCGTGGAAATCTGCGTGGAGATCTGTGCACATCTATCTATCAGAGATTCAATTCACAACACTGGAGTTGCGTGTAGAAGGGTTGGGCGGAAGTAAACATTTTCAATTCGCAATTCGCAATTCTGATGGGTGAAAAAAAATTCGGAATTCGGAATTCCGAGGCCAGCCAGCAATGGCCGGAATTCCGCACTTCCGGAATTCGGAAGTAATTAAAAAAAATTTTTTTGCTAATTTCTGTCATGTTTGCTTTCATAAGATGTTTTGCAATTTTTAGACAGAAATTGTCCATATTATAGGATGTATGCATAGAGCAAGTAGATTTTTAATATCACAAAATACATTTCCTTACTATTTTAATCGATTTTTACGAATTAAAAGCGTTTTGGAGAAAATTTAAATTTTATGGTATTTTCTTAAAATTGCACTACCTTGGTCCCCCCTGTGGATTTCTGACCGTTGCGTGTTGGAAAATGAACATGTTTTGCGTTTCCGAAAAAAATTGATTGGATTTCTGGAATCTGCGCATCATTCCCATTCGAATAACATATGAAATGTGCAAAACCGTTGCGTTCCCACATTCGCCAATTTAGTCGCGGATTATGCAAGTAAAGCAATCTTTCGAAATCGTCATGCCCCTTTTACTAGTCGAAAATTTTTTCCGAATTCCAACTCTCGGAATAGTCAAAAATTCGGAATTCCGAAATTCCGAAACCAAAAATGGCCGGAATTCCGCAGTTGGGAAGTCGAAATTCCGCCCAACCCTGGCGTGTGTAGAGAACACGGGTTCACTTAACTTTACCCCCTCACTCCCCCCCCCCCCGCCAGTTGTCCAAACTTTGGCTAAAGTTGAATTTCGACTTTCCCGCGCGCTTTCTTTCTATCGCAGACAGCACTGTGATGTGATATTTACGTTTTTAGCATCTTTAATTAAACAGAGAAACATAATTTTTAGTGGGCTATCCGATGACATATCGATTGCTCTCGTTGACGGCGAGACTGCTCTACCAGTTGAGCCACACTCGAGTAATCCAGAAAAGCGCGGGAAAGTCGAAATTTAAGTTTAGCCAAAATTTGGAAACACTGCCCCCCCCCCACCCACCAGGTTGATTTTCGGACTCCTGTAGAGGTCGAAAATCCAGAGATATAATTTTTGAGAACAAAAATATTTGAAAAAAATTTTTTTTTCTAAATCATCGAATACATAGGTATGAGAAATTTATTATTTTAACTACGAAAGTTTTGTTTAGTATTCTAAGCTGTTTTAGAACAAAAAAAATTTCAAAAATTATACATCGGTCTAACCTGTGGCGGTGGTACTTGTATGTGCGATGTACATACCAGGGGTGGCAAGAAGATAAAATTTCATTTACGTAGGGGAAAATGGAAAGAACTTTTATTTTCCGCGTTTGGAAAACGGAAAATTTTAGGCAAAAAAACCGGAAAATAGGACGGAAATACACATTTTTACTGTAAATACAGATTTTTTATACCAAAATTTACAAAGTTTTAAAAGTTCGTCCAGGCGTAATCAAAAATTTCTAGTAATTTTTTATCGAAAATTAATTATAACAACACAAAAAACAATCATTTTTAGTCAGGAGTAATAATCACTCCATTCACATTCTTGTCCATTAAGGATAAAGTTGGCTTTCGACTCGGAGGTATATCGAATCTCAACAGGAGCCTTCTCCTTTTTTATGCGAAAAATTTTCCGGGAAATGGTCGATTTTCGTAAAATGGAAAATGGAAAATTTTAGGCCAAAAAACGGAAAATCGGAAAATTTAAACGGAAGGGATGCTAATATTTACGATTTACGGCTTTTTTGGCCCAAAATTTACGATTTACGAAAAATCGGCCGATTTTCGTAAATTTTTCAACATTTATGAAATAAATTGAAATTCTTTAAACTCAATATACGTTTGAATTGGCACAAAAAATGTCGACATGAGTGGAAAAATGAAGTTGACGAGCTCGAAAACGGTTAGCCGAAAATGAAAAAGCAGCAAAAAAGTAAATTATTTCTTGAAAAAAAATTAAGAAAAAATTCGGAAAAAATGTAAATTTTTTTGAAAATATTTTATTTTCCATTTACGAAATTTCGAGGTCCTGAAAATTTACGGTTTACGAAAGTGAAAATTAATTTTCGTAGCACCCCTGGTACATGCATAGTTGGGTATGTATTCTTTTTTACTTAATGTGTATGTAAATGATTGATTACTGGCAGGCCACTCGCCGTATTACGAACTTTATACAATAATGTAAAGTGTAGAAATATTGTAATAAAACTTCAGTCATCATCAACTTTTGCACTTTTCCAATTTTTGAAAAATGGGGAAAAATTGGGAAAAACTTTTTTAAGCCTTTTGAAAGTGACAAAAAAATGCAACAAAAATAAAATAAAATAAACAAAAAAATTTAATTCCTCAAGCAAAAGCAAAAAAGAATTTTTTGGCAAAACTTTGAAAAAGTCAATAAATTTTGAATTTTGTTAAAAGTTTTAAATGAAAAATAATTTAAAATTTAAAATAAATAAACAAACAAAAAAATTACAAAAAAGAAAGAAATTTCGATCAATAATTAATAAAAATCTGAAAAAAAATGGTTTAATTTTTTTTTTTTTTTAAATCAAGTAAAAATTGTAACAAAAAAATGAACACCGTTATCCATCACACTCACTCACTTATTGTTGTTGTTATTATTGTAATATCGTAAGAAGTAACAACAACAAAAAACAACAACAACGAATGTGTTATTTTCTGTACTTTTGTTGTAATAAAAATCGAAAAAGAAAATTTTATTGCAAATTTATGGAAAATTAAATTAAAAAAATTTATTTTTGAAATTAATTGATTGACAACGGCATATAATTTGAAAAATTTTATTTTATTAATTTTTAATTGATTTATTAAGACATTTTTTTTTAATTTTGGACCAGAGCCGAGCCCGAATACCGAGTGCGCTACAAAGAAATCGACCCCCGATTCTTTGTCATTTTTCTAAAGCCCTATAAATGTTGGTAATCCCGCCCCCAAAAAAAAATTTTGGGAGAGTTTGGCCAACTGATTGCCTTTCTCCGCCCCCCCCCCTCCCCCCAGAGATGCGGCCAATTTTTAAATCTGTTGAGGTCGAAAAAAAATTAATTTTTTTATTTTTTCAATTAGATTGAATTTTTCAAGGCGCGTCGAAGGGTATATCACATTTTTTGGTAAAATAAACCCTTGACAACAAACAATCTGTTTAAAGAAAATTCGTAAAAATCGTCAATAAGAAAATCGACACTGAAAATTCAAGTACCGTATCTTCAAATATGTAAAAAATGCACTCAAGTTTTGGGAACGTGTATATCTTCTGAAAATGACAAAAGAAAACCGGGGGTGAATCTTCTTTCTAGCGCACACTCCTAGTTCAAAATTTTTGAGAAATGCCTTTTAATAAAATGAAATTTTATTAAATTTAATAATAATTCAATTCTTTTATGATTAAAAAACGCAAAAATCCACAAAAATCCCAAACAAATTTCGGTGATATAGGACGATTCTCATCGATATTGATATCACTTCAACAACTATCAACAACATTCGCGATTATCATCGATCATTTCTCTCATCCACGAAATTTTTCATTTTTTGTAGAGCAAACAAAATTGATTTGATTTCCAACATGCAAATTAAAAAAATTTTTTTTCATTGAAAAATTATTAATTTTTGGTCAATTTCACAGCTTTTTTTTCAATCACATTTTGGTGGAAAAGATCAAATCTTTGTCAAAAATCAATTTGAGAAACTTTTCAATTTTTTTTGATATGTGCAAATTGTACATACAAATTTATCAACAAAATTTTCAAAAAAAATGACACTAAAAATTAAATTTAACCCAAAAAATTGAAATTATTTTACATCCCTTCGAAATTTATTATTTTTGTCTATTCGATAATACTTTTGCGCTTCTAAACCCGTTTGTCCCAACAGGAAAAACCACAGAAAAAAATTGCCTACGCATTTTTAAAAACAAAAGCATTTCTTTCTTGTCTCCCTCCACAAAAGGGTCGCTAATTGCATTTTTCCAATTACAGAGAGAGAAAATGCACATAAAAACGCAAAGCACGTGCACTTTCTTCAGTGCTGTGTGTGGCGAGGACGGTAATAATATGTGGGCTTTTGGCTGATTTCTCTCAGCAAACATTCCGTTATCGTCCCATATTTTAGTGGCGGTCCGCGAAGGGTGTGGGGCAGGGGGTGCTAAAATTTCTGGACCTTATCCCCTTGGAAAAAAATTTAGCCATGATTTTTGGCAATTCATCCATTTTGCAAGAAATTTTAATTTACATATTGTTATTATAATAAATTTTCAAAAAATGTTTTCCTTCTGTGTTTGTTACGCTGCGCCCCCGATATCGAATACAGTATATAATAATCAAAAAATTCAAAAAAAATCTGCAGCCGAGGGTCGATTCGGCGGCTGTGATGCGGATTGCGTCGTACTCCTGTCGGTCGGCCTCTCCGCGGTGGGATCGTGCCTGGGCTCAGTGTGTGGCGACGGCGGCAAATTGAACAAATTGTCCGTGACCGACGATGGTTTTTTAGTGGCGCCAGTGGGTGTACTCGGCTCTCTCTTCACCTTCACCATACGATACAGTGCCGGACTGTAGAGGGCTCTCGAGGAATGTGGAGTCCTAAAATCACATCATATTCTACTTTTATTCATTTAAAGATTTCCAAAAAAATTCTTTCAACAAAAAAGGTAGTATTATTATTGCATATTTTCTTTCTTATCGGATTTTTTTGAAGATTCCAAACGAATTGATCTTATAAATGTCTGAGTAACCCATAAATCGTCGGAAAAGCGATACCTATTTCCACTGCTCGGACTGCCGAGTTTGATTTTGTCCGTCCCCACCCGAATGCCCAATTTATCCGTGGCGAATCGTCGAGCCGCCGGCGACATTATCGCCAGCCGACCGCCAGAACTTCGCGCCGAGTTGAAGGACGGCGTCTTTCTAAATAATTCATCATGTAATGTTGAGTTTCTAATCGGATTTCAAATTTCTATTTCTCAACAATTTTGAAAAAATCTGTTTGAAAGCAATTTTTAATCAAAACACCTAATAACGATATCTCTTACGTATAAGTAAGCACAACAAATTTTGTTGCTTACGGTGCGATTTTCTGTAGCTGATTGACGGCTCGTTTTCGTTTTCCGTGATAGCGGCGCGCAATTTGCTCGGCGATGTCCTGCGCGACACGTTCGCGCACCGGCAATTCGGGGATTTTGAAAGAGGGCGCATCGTCGAGCGCGGGCGTAATATCGGGCGCGTCGAGACGAAACGGCGTCCCCTCAATCTCACCCCACGTCATCAGCGGCGAATCATCAATTCCTAAAAATGTGGTATTATCAAATCTCCAAAAAAATTACTTCAAAAAGTTCAAAAAATTTAAAATTAGCCAAAATTTTATTTCTTTTTTGAAATTTTCTAATTTCTTAGAAACTTTTTACTGCCAAAACAAAGAGCTCAGCCGAAAACGTTCTAAATACACCAACAACTTTGACCCTCTCTGTAAACAGAAAAAACAGAAAAAGAAAATCTTAAATTTTAGGCACTTACCCCCCCCCTGAAAAATTTCTGGGCCCGCCACTGTGTATAATGCGACAGAAAAAGCTTAGATATACATACATATAACCTTTTTTAAACATTCTAATAACATTTTTTTACAAATTCACACCTGGCGCTGGCGATGGAGTGGCGATGATTCCGAGCGTCGCCCTATTCACCATACCCAGCTCCCTGCCCGTCACGTCGACGTGACCGGCGTGCGTGGTAGCCTGGTGGAGCGCAACGCGTGCCATCACCGTCTGAAATTATTCGGTTAAGCAAAAATTATCGAAAATATTATATGTTCACCCTTTAGACAACAAATACGCTCAATTAGAAACCAACAAAAAAAATTCATTCAATTCAAGTTCAAAGAATGCAGATAGACAAATAATCTATTCAAATACGTGTAAATAATAATCTAAGAACTCCCAATCTAAATTTTAATATTACTTTTTTTGAATTAAATTCTGTCATTATTTCATGTTCAAAGTTATGTTCATCCAGCAGTTTTACGAAGCAAAAATAATCAAAAAAATCAAACCACCAAGAGCAACAAAGAAATACCAGAAAATACCCAATAAAAATTCACCAAGCTAAAGAATTTTAATTTAAAAAAATTCCGAATTACTTCTGACTTTCGCACATTTTCGGTTTTTCCGCTCTTCTAGACGCTCTTCCTTCTGGCCAACCTTCCTACTGATCTGCTCAATTTCCCTATCACCCCTTCTCACCTGTTGAGGTCGTTGGACAAAGTCGGCCTTGAGGCGAGTGGCCTCCTTGTTGATGACCTTCTCGTTCTGCTTCGCCCGCTCCACGTACTCCGCCATCGTCAGCGGCGCCTCGTCAACGTTGAAGAGGACGGTGTTGCGCGCCTTGTACGTCCAATTGTCGAGCGCCGCCGGCTTTTCTACTAGAAAAGCCATTTCGTGCAAATTTTCAAGAATAAGTAAAAATAATCAAATTAGAAAAATCGAATAAATTATATACGAAATGTCCATGCAGCGGGGAAGAGAGACATTGAGAAAAAGTTTTGAAAGTAAATCAAAGGTAAAAATATGTATTTCTGGATCTTGCTCCAATTCGCAAGATTTAAGGTAACATTTTTGGTAGCCAGTGTTTGCTAGCGAAATAAATTAAATGTTTTCACACAAAAAATTGCATTTCTAAATTTTTTATGTAAAAAAATTTGCGAAAAAATTTCATTTCGCCAAACATTGCCACAACCCAAATCCCAAATACGTCAGAGGTACTGTTCTAGCAATAAAAATTTCCGAAACGCCTTAATAAAAAATTGACGACAAAAGTCGAAAATATTAGCATAAAAGTTGAAAAAATTAATAACTTCTTCAAAACTGGAAAATAATAAAAAAAAATTCAAGCTGGAAAAAGGCCCTACACTCTCCATTGCGAATGGCGACCAGCTGCTCGTCAGCGGCAGCGATCGGCTGCGCGCCGCGGTAGACGAGCTGTTGGTTGTGAAGCTCCTCGGCCGCGTACATCCACGCGTTCTTGACGCGCTCGCGCTTGTTGTGCAGCTGCGCTAGCTCCTCGAAGGACGCGTTGTCCTCGCTGGTGTAGCGATCCAAGTAGGTTTGCACGGTGAGCTCGTCGATGGCCGAGCCTTTTTTCTCCTTTTTCTTCTACAAATTTGTAATTTTTTATGATTAATTTATGCGTACTGTACACAAAACAGAAAAGGAGGTCCATTTCGAAAAATATAAACTGAAATGTGACTGAAATGTAATCAAATGTAGCTTTTACTAGCAAAAATTTGTGAAAGCACAGCTAAACAAAAGATAAAACCAACCAGAAGCGCGTCGTTATCGCCGTCGGTGTTTGCGTAGGGTGAGTCTTCGACGAGAAGCGGGTCCTTCGACGATGACGACGGTCCCGGCGAGTCGGGGTCGAAGACGGACGGACTCGACGGCCGCGCCGACGGCGACGTCCTACGGTCGGTTCGCCGCCGCGTGGTACTGTAGCGAATTTGTAGCTCTCGAATTTTGATGTGATCGTTGCGAGCCACAGCCTCCAGGTACTCGGATTGTGCCTAAGCAAAGGTAGTGAAAATGACACTAAGGCTAAACCTTCAATTATGAAAACCCAAAACTCACTCTCAACTTTGGCAGTTCGGGAAAGTAATCGCGGACAATAATCTTCTCCAGATTCTCGACGTATTGCTCTTCGGGCAGAACTTTGCGCGACTCCTTTTTCGTCTCCAGCAATTTTGTGCTCATCGTAACCGCTTTCTCCTTGCGTGAAGACTCCGGCACCGAGACGAGACTTTCCATTTTGTCAAAACTGTTCGCCATTCTTCAGCGATTTTCCTCAAAATGGACAATTAGCAGGAAAAATTGAGATAATTCACGGGGAAATTGATTTAGCAAACTTTGAAAAAATTTAATTGTAACTTCCTTTTCTAAAAGTTTCAAATTCAAGAACAC